>BMAU01002935.1:0-22085 GCA_019973935.1 Trichonephila clavipes | reverse complement strand
CAAGGAATGTTCAATCTTTCTTTGATGTTTGAGAAAAGTCAATAAAACTGAACTAAAAATGATTGACAAGTGAAAGAAAGACCTTAATAAAGGGCGAAAAGCAAAAGATACTTTTCTAATATTACAGAAATGTTACTTGCTGGCAAAGCTGTCATATTTTGTTCAAGTAATTGTAGTTTTAATGAGCATTCATGATCGAGTGAGTGAATATTAACGTCGCACTGTTCAGCTACACGAGGGCTTTTAGAGACGGACCTCGTAATTTTTGAACCATGGTTGACGAGGACGATACTTGAGCTGGCCTCTTTTAACTACCACACCATTCCAACAAAAGGACGTTTGAGCTCTTTACAGATTTAACGTGCACGTCTCCCCTTTCACGACGGGTCTTTAGTGGTACTGGGCTCGAACTCGTGACACCTTTGGTGATCAACTAATAGCAAGTTGAACTTTTTCTTTCTTGTGTCTTTTTGACAAGTCGAACTGAACCGGTACACTTATGGCTTCATATTTCAGTTGATGGAGTTCTTTTAGGAAGCAATTGAAAATTTTCCTTTCGTTTCATGTTCATCGTATTTCTCAATCATGAATAATATGCATCAGTTTCAACTTCCTTCAATACAGATCACAGATGCCCCACATCACCGCTGCCTGGTTATAGGTGTATTCAGAAAAATACGGATGCTCTAAAAGGATTATGACGTTTTTCACTATGCTTTATATGTTTGAGATTACTCGTAAAAATAAATCTTAGCCAAATAATCCTTCAAAAATCAATCAATTCTTTTCCAAATATCGTAAAACTCTTTATTATTTACAATTTCCCTATGCGAAAAAACAAATACATAAAACATGGGATGGAACTAATGTAGAAACCCTACCAGTAAATTTGAAGGTCAATCAAATAAAGGACCAGCAAATGTATTATGCTGCCTGGCTGAAAAGTAATCATGTCTTCTCCTTTTTCTTTCTACAACTAATATACAGTATTTCAATAATAATTACAGTGATGAATTGTTTATCTTCTTATAATTTTTCTCAGGGTCTGTGAGTTTCGTTTTTCTTTTAACGAGTAATATTTTATGTTAAAAACAGAAGAACGCCAGATGATAAACATAAATTATATCAGTGTTGTTGTGTATTTCTTTTATTATGGAAAAAGTATTTTGTTTCACTTCTTTCCGGTTATTTTTTAAAAATCATTAAATTTTCGATATGCTCGCGCCCCCTTGCAGGGTTATCGCGCCCCCCCGGGGTGGGCGCCCCACACTTTGAGAAACACTGCTTTAGAGCTAATAAATTAATTAAAGATATTCCACTGTAAAATTAATTACGTCCACCGTTCACTTAAAATAAGTACTCAAATCATTTTCCAAGGTCTTCACCAACATACAAAAACATAAGACACTTAACTTTTGACAAACTATTTTTTCCGCTAAAATACTCATCATGGAACCCGTGCTGCCATATATCTTGTGGAAGATAGGATTTCAAAGAATATTCCTGCAAAGTATTGGTAGAATATTCCTTCTAATTTTGGTGTGGTGTGGTAGTTAGCAGAAGAGGTGCCAGCTCAGGTGTCGTCCACGTCACTTGACCATGGTTCAAAATTACGTGATACGTTGCCAAAAGCCCTCGTGTAGCTGAACAGTGCGATGTTAATATTCACTCACTCCCTACACTCCAAAAATACAGTAAAGTAGTTATAATTATTTTTATACTTAAAAACACAATATCTGCCTGTTCAAATTAAAATTATAGCGTTATAATTAACTACTAACCACAAACAAATTTTGAAAATTTGTCCAAATGATGTAGTGTGAAAGAGAAAGTTTATTTACTTTTAAGTGCTAGAACCGATAAAAGCATTTATTTTGAAAAAGATCAATTTCTTACTACCAAATGTGCATAATAAAATCATAAAATACATTAAAGTGAAGATAGATTTATAACAACCTCTCCCTTTAAAACTTAGTTTTATTCTGAAATAAAAAAATAGGCATTATTCTGATCACAGGAATTAATTAGAAGCTGGCCCATTGCGTAGCCAAAACAAAAAAAAAAAAGTTTTCACAAACAAAAGATAGATATATGCTGTGGTGGGCTTTTTTGCAGCGCAAGCCGGAATTGTTCGTAGATGGCAGAAATTTTTTTTCAAAATTACGTGACAAATATCGTTATATTTTGGACACTTTTAACAAATTTTTTTATAAATTATAGTCTATGCTGCAAAACCCCACCACAGCATATATCTATCTTTTGTTTGTGAAAAACTCTTTTGTTTTTGACTACGCAAGGGTCTCGATTCTAATTAATTCCTGTGATCAGAATAATGCCTATTTTTTTATTTCAGAATAAACTAAGTTTTGAAGGGAGAGGTTGCTATAAATCTCTTTATTTTAATGTTTGTTTTTTATGATTTTATTATGCACATTTGGTAGTAAGAAATTGATCTTTTTTTTTCAAAATAGATGCTTTATCGGTTCTGGTACTTAAAGTAAATAAACTTTCTCTTTCACACTACATCATTTGGACAAATTTTCAAAAAATTTTTCGTGGTTAGTAGTTAATTATAACGTTATATAAATTTAATTGAATAGGAGATATTATATTTTTAAGTATAAAAATAATTATAACTACTGTACTGTATTTTTTGAGTGAGTGAATATAAACGTCGCAGTGTTCAGCTACACGAGGGCTTTTGCAACGTATCACGTAATTTTGAACTATGGTCAAGTGATTTTGGACGACACCTGAGTTGACACCACATTCTCCTAACTACCACACCACACCAACTTAGAAGGAATATTCTACCAATACTTAGCAGGAATATTCTATGAAATCCACTCTTCCAAGATATATGGCAGCACGGGTTCTATGATGAGTATTTTAGCGGGAAGCCGAATACTTTTGTAGAAGATATTGCGTTTTCAGCTGACGGCGTTTCAGCGGATTGCAAAGATTATTATTTTTGTCCCGAAAAAATAGTTTATGTTAAAATTTAGGTGTCTTATGTTTTTGTATGTTAGTGAAGACCTTGGAAAAAATGATTTAACTACTTATTTTAAGTGAACGGTGTATATATAATTAATTTTTACAGTGGAATATATTTAATTAATTTATTAGCTCTAACGGATTAAATTTTCCAAAGTAGAGTATTTTGTTTACGTATATCCCTTAATTTGTAAATGTAGTGATCCAAAAAAAATATTGTATGAAAAAAAAACTAAAGTAAATCATAATGCGGTTGGATAACGTATTAAAGTGCATTTCGCCCCTACGGCGGGCTCTTACAAACTCTAATAAAGCTCGAGCTGCGAAAGTAGCTAGGCATTTGCGAACTTGACTCTATCGTTAACATTTCGCTATGTTTTTTCATTGAATCGCCATTATAATTTAAGAAACGGAATTGCTTGCGAATATTACAATTTTAACATAAAATAAATACAACAGAAAGTAAAGTAATGTATTACACTTTTCAGATATAAATTATTTACACTACTTCAAGCGTTCATTACGCAAAACTTTTAACAATGTGTTACTTTTGCTGAGCAGAGATCAGCTTTAGAGAGGTATTTTGAAAAATCGACCCTCAAGAGTGTTACGAGGAATTATAAATAAAAAAAAAAAATTCCTTCTTATCAGCTATTAGATCTACAGACTTAAAATTTTACAAAGGTGTTTTTTGTTTTTTTTGTTCAGCTGAGATATGCAAAAGCTTTTTTTTTGTTTAATTTGCAATTCACATAAAATTTAACTCATTAAAAACTTCTTTTTCCTTCAATCTTCTTTTTTCCTTCTCAAAAAAGTGTTTATTCACTTCTAAACAGAATACAGCTAGAGTTAATGTGGCTTTTCCATTTATTTTTATAATATAAACAGTAATAACTAATTTAAAATCGAGTTCTTTTTTTTTTTCAGAAAATAACTATTGAAACATGAGAAAAGTAAATAACTGATTTGGGAATATTAATGTATTATATGATTCACGTTCACTTATATATGCTCATATACTTGATTTAATGCAACAAAGAATAAGAAAACATTTTAATGTTTTTTGGGAACATGTAGAAATTCGTAGCCATGCAGATGTTAGTTTTGTAAAATAGAATATTTTCTGTAGTTATTGATATTTATGTAGATCAGGGTGCCCAACACGCGGCCCGCCGACTCATTAAAAAAAATTTTAAGTGTCAGATTTTTAAAGTTTTTTTCATTTTTAAATTTATTTGAGGGGAAATATATATATATATATATATATATATATATATATATATATATATATATATATATATATATATATATATATATATATCTATGTATTTTCCTTGGAAGGGAGTGAAAGGGACGCATGACCTTGACAATGCAGTTAAGAACTGTAAAATCATTAGGATTAAGACATGAACGGAAATGTCGCGAATGGCAGCAACCGAATCAAAGAAAAAGTTTGATTTAACTGCTAGCAATCGTTGAGAAAGAAGGCTCGCGAAATAAAAATAATCCCTATTAAATAAAAAATAATCCTATTGAATAAAAATAGTCCCTATTGAAATAAATAATCCCTATTTGAATCGGATATTGCTCACTATTTCATTGGTTTTTAATTTTATTTTCCCAGAACCCTAATTTTTTTCTAAAATAAAAGTAAACTAAATTATATCTTATAAGAATAGCTATCTGCCAGTGAAAGTTTCGTCAAAATTGGTCCAGCAGTTTCAGAGATTAGCCGGAACAAACGGACAGATAGAGATAGACAGACACAGAGACAAAAGTTTTAAAAAATTGATTTTTTCATGTAAGTAAATATATACTTTTAAATGCATTGAGTAAAAAGCTATTAATTTCAAATTACAAACAGACACTTCATTTTTATTTATATGTATAGATTTTGTGTAGTTTTATAAAAAAAAATTACGCCTGTGGAAAAAACGGATTATAAGTTTTCGTTTTTAAATAACTTTCTCGTACGTGTAGCGAACTTTTCCAAATTCAAGGCATAGCAATAGCCTAAAAATAAAAAAAAAAAATCGCATTTTTTTTAAGGCCCATATATTTGGAAAACTTGCTCAAAAATTTCTGATATGAAAACCAGTCGATTAACTTCATGGACAGACTGACGCCAGTAAGTAATCACGTGATTCCAACGTCAATAACTGCACGTGTGAGTTCATAGCGTTGGTTTTCCTATATGTTGTTGACGTCGTTCTTGGATCTTAATTTTTTATAATTAAAAACATATATCATTGCATTTTTTGAATTATTTTAGAATATATATTTGTTAGGAAATAATCTTAACAACTCTTTTATATAATTTTTGTTTTATTCTAATTTATTTATCTAATTAGGTAATTGTCTACTTTGACTAGTGTTAGCTGGCATATTTATTTATCCTAGTGCGGTTGGATCCTAGCATTTATTTATAGTTCTTGTACACTTAGGTATGGCTCTTAGTTATTTTTAGTTCTTAATTAATTTTAGTAGTTATTTATTATATAGTTTCGCGCAAGAATGGTTGACAGTATAGAATTAAAACTACTTTTTTAAAATTAACCTGATTATCGAATAACATTGATATCATTTTCTTTAAAAAGAGCTTACACCTATTATTATACAACACAGTGTCATTTATGTGTGAATAATATAAAAATGTCTGTTTGTGTAATTGTATCAATAATTCCAGTCAAGAGAAAATATTTATTCTGAATATTTTTCAATTTGATGATAACTTGTGGAGGAATATTTACAAAAATTAAAGAAATGTTTCTTTGATTTTTACCTTCTTCCACACACAAATTATCGATTTCTAAATTATTTATAATTATTCTTTGCTGTTAAAATTTAATGTCATTTCTTTTTCTTTAAATTAAAAATACAATATTCTTAAGGGGAATGAAACCATTACAAAAGGGGTAACAGTTTTTAGAAATGATACATTTAATTTGATATGTTATCTTATTTTTTGAAGTACATATCAAACTTGCAAAAAAGTTTATTTCTTGAAGCCTGTGTACATAGAACATTAGTTAATATGAAAGTTTTAGATAAATGAAGAGAAAAAGTAAAGGTGTAAAAGGTTTTGGTAAAGGTGTTTTTTTTTTTGAAATCTCAGTGGCTACTTAAGAAGCAAGTATTTGTTTATCCATGATTTATAACTATTTTCCTTTTTTGCACAAATCCTTGAAATAGTCTAATTCCGGAAAACTCAGTATTATGCATATAAAGGTAATTAAGGATGTGAGTATATGATTCATACATATGTCTCCTGTGATGAAAATTGAATTTTTTTTACAACTTCATTAATTGCAAATTTTATAATAGTATGGCTTACCAATAGGGACATTAAACAATCTATGTGAAGCATTATAAGTGTCTGACATTTGAAATAATCCTATAATTTTGGTTTGATTTATCAATACTATAGGAAGTTCTTAATTTTTTTCCCTTTGTACTTACATGCTACTAGCTGGTAAACCTGTTCTTCACACAGGTGTGAATTTATATATATAAATAATGTTATGCATGAAATTTCTTCCCCCCCCAGTACTTCATTATTTAGAAATTGTAAATAACAATTTTCTAAAAAATATATTATATTTACTTGAGTTTACCTACCTACACTTAAAATTCAAATGAATATTTTATTTCACTGTGGAACAGTTATTTGTTGAAAATGAATTTTTTGTTTACACAATGCTTATAAATACTTCATATATATTTTGTACAATATTATGAAGCATTTAAAGATATTTGAAAATGTTTCTAATAAAATAACATTCCTATCTTTGACTGTCTGATTTACTTAGTAATAATATCCTTTAAAATGTTTGGAAATTTTTTTTAGAAATGGTTGTATAAAGTAATAAAAGAAAATACTATTTCACTATTAAGTTAAAGAAATGAATCATATTAATATATAATTTTTAAGAAATATTCAATGTAATATGAACTTCACCTTTATATCTTGGCTACTAAATATTATGCATGGATATGCGACACTTGGATCACAAATTCAGATTATTAATGCGAGTATGAACTATATTAAAAATTTACATTACAAATTCAATAATTTTTTTAATTGCCTTAGTATAAACAGCTTATAACATGTTGAACAACTTGTTTTAAATAATTGTAATTTAAATAATTGTAGGAATATTTCATCAGAAAAAATGCTATAATTTTCACAAAAATTCAATTTAATTTCTTATTGAATTGCATACTTCTTTAAGCTATTGTTTATCTCATATTAGATAGAGTTAAAATGAAAGTTTTTGATTAATAATAAATATTTATCCTTTGATGAAAATAAATCTTTATTTTTATATATATAACACAATGAATTGCAAATAAGATAAACAATTTAATGCAATATAATACAATAATATGGAAATAAATAGTTGCATAAAATTTCCATTCACAATTTCTACTTGTTATGTCTCTTGACCAGATATTTATGTTTAGTGTTAAACACTTGAGTTCCATTTCATGCAAACTTAAAACTTACTTGGAGAAATGTATTGGCATTTTATTTTGTTATCACTAATATGTATCTAAAGTTTCCTTTTATATATAATTATACTTTTAAAAAAAGAAATTGATCATTATAATACACAAGAGCCCAAAATTTGTCTTCAAAACATATGTCACACAAAAATGTCAGTGATTTTGGCCAATTAACCTCTTAACAATAATTTTGAAAAAAAGATTCTCTGTAATTCTCTTCGATAAATATAAAATTGATCAAAGTACTCATCTTAGGTCAATATTTGCAACAAACTCAATGCAACAAATTTATTCAGGACTTATATCATGAGATTTATTTTTGCAAAAGTATAAAATAAATCTCTAATCTCTATAATGATAAATCTACAAACTGTGCAAATACCAATAAATGCATATATTTGTTATACATATGTAATAAAAAAAATTTGTATATGTGTGAGACAGGTTTTTATATCACACAATCAAACTGTGAAAAACATATGTGTTAATTGATACCATGCAAATATATTACAATTTTAATTTTTTTTTCTAAAAGAATTATGAATTCCAAAATGTCTCATTTTTTGGTCATGTAGAGTGTGTGTGAGCAGGACTTTTATATTTAATATATGGACACAAATTTATATTCTACTATATACATATTCTAACTTAAAAATTTTAATGCCTTAATTTATTACCATATTTTTGGAATTCAATTCTCGATAAATCATATTTTACCTTAATTAGTGCAGCGAATAAAGATTTTTTAAAATGTAACACAACTTTTTTTTATGTGTAATTTTACAAATGGTAAAATGATAATTTTGATTTCTAATGTTTGAAAGTGGTTCTTATTTCATCAACTAGTATAAACATTAACAGAGCTGTAGTAAAATTAAGATATTTTTCCATTTCTGTATTTTTTTCCCCTGTAATATTGTAAAATTACTAAGTAAAATAAGTTTCATAAATATATATACTTCTTTTGATATATGTATGGTTACATATCGGATTCTTGTGTTCTAATTTGAGATAATTAAATGCTGAAGTACCTCTGTTAACTACTCTGAAGATGTGTAAAATAAGTAAAATTCAAGTTAACTAAACATATGTTCTCAATATAACTTGATATAATATAGACAAATATTTGCTTTTAAATATTTACATTCTTGTAGAAGTAAGTCTACATCTATCCAAAATCCTTTTTGAAGAAGTTTCATTTGTCTCACTGTGTTGATAACATTATTCAAAGAGTGGTCAAACACATAAACACTGGGAAGATGGTACATAATCCTCACGCTTCATCATGCTATCAAAGCACTTAGATTTGTTATCATGATATTAAAAAATGATTTTTTTTCTTTCTAATTATCCTTTCTATGACTGATCGAGCAACCATTTCAGCAAAATAAGACATTTTAGAAAGTAAAATGTAAATCTTTAATAGCAAAATAATCGTAGTAAGCAAATGACGCCATATTCACCGGTTGACGGAATCACGTGATCGTGACGTCACATGAATTCAGACCATTAGGTTTTAAGAAATTTTAGTTCAGTTCAGTGAAAACACTGAAAAAGTGGAGATTTGGCTAGCGCCAAGAAATTTTAAGTTTTCTGAGCTTTGATTTTAGTTACGGTTTCGTTTTAAAGCATTTTTGCATTCCTAGTTTGGTTGATTCAATGTTAACGTCGCACTGGCGACGGACCACGTAATTTTGAATCATGGTCAGGTGACGTGGACGACACCTAAGCTGGAACCTCCTCTCCTAACTACCACACCACACCAACGGGAGGACGTTTCAGCTCTCGACAGATTTAACGTGCATCGCTGCCCTACACGGCGGGTCTTTAGTGGTACTGGGCTCGAACTCGTGACAAGACAAGCCACGGTCCGATACCTATACCACTCGTCTAACGCAGCCACTTCGCATTCCTAGATTGAATTAATTAAAAATGTTTTTTGAACACAATCCATTATTTCGTGTGAAATGGCTATTTACTGCAATTTTAATTTCTAAAATCATTTCGGTTTTCTCATGTTCTTAAGTTTTTGAGTTTTCTTACATTTACTTAAGATTGATTTAAAAACCAACATATTTATTTTTACACACAGTTCATATAATTTAAAAAAGCTCTTTATTTTGTTTTCATTAATTTTTCTCTAGTTGAAAAAATGCCATGACGAAAATGTACGAAGGTTACTGTGAGAAACAATACTTGAAAGGGATGAAATATGACTGAAAATCCAGCTTTCAGATGATATTACAATGAGACTTCAGAATACAAATGTTGCAGAAAGAACAAAATATTTTCTTGATGTAGCACAATTGATATTCAGCTTTTTGGCGACGGACCACGTTGAGCCATGGTCAGACGTGGACGACACCCTGAGCTGGCACCCCCTCTCCTAACTACCACACCAACGGGAGGACGTTTCAGCTACAGATTTAACGTGCATCGCTGCCCTACACGGCGGGTCTTTAGTGGTACTGGGCTCGAACCTGTGACAAAGCAAGCCACAGTCCGATACCTATACCACTCGGCTACCGCGGCCACTTGATGTAGCACAAACTACATTATAGTAAATATATTGTAGTACTACATTACAGTATTTTAAAATCATGCAATAAAAACTTAAATTGCTAAACTGTCCCGATGTGTAACTGAGAAAAAAAAATAGATATTACACCGCTGTTTGTAAAAAATGCTACACCATGAAGGAATCATCAGAATTAAATGAACTATGTAGCAAATATCAATTATTGGATGTTATGTAAAATATTAAAAGTTTCAGCGTGTGTGGCGTGCGCAGAGCCCTTTGAACAGATGCTGAAAGCATATAAATAGAGGGCTGTAGCAGGAGGTTGAAAATAGTTAATGATTATTTGTCATTGGCGAACGTTTAGTGAGACCTAAGTATGCCTCCACAACGAACTAAGGAGAAATGCTAACAACATACGGAGTTTGAACGGGGGAGGGTTATCGGCCTTCGAGAAAGAGGATTTTCCTATCGCCCAATAGGAGCTCGTGCGCAGCGGAACAGGAGTTTGGAAGCAGTGGACCGACGAGCACCGAACTGGCAGTGGACAACTGACGATGACGTCAGCACGCGACAATCGACACATGCTTCGCATGGCGGTAAAGGACCGTACAGCTTCCTCCTGGCAGTTAGCAGCACGTTGGTCTACTGCTACAGGTGTACTAATGTCGGCTTCGTTAATTCGTCAACCTCTGCTGCACCGTGGATTGTGTGTAAGGGTGCCTTTATACAGGATCCCCTCAAGGCAAAACCATCGACGGCTGCGTCTGCAATGGGTCCATGAGCACAGAGCCTGGCAAGCTGATTGGCACCAAGTTGTCTTTTCAGATGAATAACGCTTCAATTTGTGGGGCCATGATGGCCGCATTCGTGTTAAGATGCAATGCCGGTGAACGCTGCGTTATCGAACGACATAGTGGCCTAACACCCGGAGTTATGGTTTGGGGTGCGGTTTCGTATCATGGATGATTCAATTTGCTACGAATTGAAGGGTAATCTCAATAGCAACAGGTACGTTCATGAAGTGCTACAGCCCGAAGTCGTTCCCTTTCTTTAAGGCACCCTTGGAGCTATCTTTCAGCAGGATAATGCACACTCACATGTTGCAAAGACTGTTTGAGATTTCTGTTCAGCCCAACACATGCAACTTCTTCCTTGGCCCACTTATTCGCCGGATATGTCACCTATTGAACACGTGTGGAATTTAGTTGGTCGGCGTCTCGCTCGTGATCCGCGTCCTGTAGCTTCAAAAGACGGACTTTTGCTGCGTATACAAGCAATATGGAATTCTCTTCCACAAGCAGGCATTCAAAATATGTTCCGACTCCATACTACGTCGTGCGTGGTAGCTACACCAAATACTGATTTCGGGCACTTAATATTGTTTTTTGCTTTGAAAATTTCGTCATTTATTTGTACTAATACAAGTCGTTTGTGCATTAAAATTCATTTAATTCTGATGATTCCTTCATGGTGTAGCATTTTTTACAAACAGCAATTTATTTACAAACTTGGGGATTTCTGGATTACATTGTATCACTATTATTTTCTGTATAAATGTTTTTCATTTAGAACTCTTGTGAAAATATTAGGTTCAGATAAAACTGAATACTCTTATCAAAGTATAACAAATGTTATCTCTCTCTCTCTCAATACTATGTAAAAGAATATTTTGAATTAAAAAAGTTATTTTCAGTCATATTTATTTCATGTAATGTTTTGATGTAGAACATAAGTTGGATATTAAAAATTAGAGCTTTACAGGCATTATTAGTTTTTGTTTTATGCCTTTACAAATTTTAAATGTGTTTTTCTCAGACTTTTAATTTTGAAGATGAGAGTTTTTTCTAATATCTAAGGCTTTTTTCATGTTCAAGATAGTCTTGAAATATCTTATAAATATTCCCAAATATATGTTCTATAAAAGTTCATATGGATTTAGGTCTGAGAGCTCTAGTTATTTTTTAAAAATATCTTAATGTTAATATTTTAAATTTTGAGTTTTTTTCCAGGTTAAGCTATAAAAATAATTATTAAAATTCAACAAGGAAATAGATTTTAAATTCTATACTTTTTGTTTCCAATAATCTAAGAAATATACATCACTTACAATAATTAAATACTTCTAATAATTTAGCATTTTGTAAAAGTTTCAAAAATGTTCAATGCTTTAAAATTGTGAAATAATGGCTTGTCAAACTAATCTATTTTCAGAATCAATATAATAGTATAATATGAATATAAAAAAATTAATTTTAACTGTTACAAAACTGTTTACGACTTCTACTCACACTGCAAAAAGAATGAAATATAAATATATAACTTAGTGCAGTCAAAAACACATTCATAATATGTAAAAATCCTGTCCCGCTACTAATTTCAATTCATTTTCCAAACTGTAACTAAAAACAATATTAAAAAACAATTATGAGGCCAAAAAATTATTTATATTTAGAAATATTTTTCCTTATTACATATATAATGAATAATGGCAAGATAATTTCTAAAATCCAAATTTTAGATAGTTAGAAATTTCATTATATAATACACAAATATGCATGTTTTAAAACAAATATGTTAGCAAAGAAAATGACCCAATTTACTAAAAATTTCCTAAATAAAATCAGAATTCATCCTCAAATATATATAATTGTAAGAAAAGGTTTTGTTCAATTTGCAAATAAACTTTTATAAAAAAAATAATTTGAACAGGTATAAATAGCAAAAAATATCAAAGTATAAGAAATAATATTAAACTTTTCTGTAAAATGTTTAGTCAAAGCAAAATATCTTTTACAAAGCCAAAAGTTTATCTAAACAATTGTACATTCCTGAAGCTAGAAGTGTACATATGCATATATAGAACAAAAACAAATATATTTGTTCAAAACACTGTTCTTAAACCATTAATTTTGAGAAAAAAATATTTACATACATTAACACATACATAAGTCCTTTACAGCACTGTCATAGTGTGATATTTTTCGAAACACGGTGCTGCACACAGTCCAACATTACAGTCTTTACATTCAAAACGTGTTTCTCTTCGAATGCGTTTTCCATTATCATTTTTCTTAAGGTTGCATACGACACATTTTCGAGATCGTTTGGCTTTTTTTGAAGACTCACTTTCCACATATGAAGGGAAGTGCCTTCCAATTAAACGGACTACATTTTCAGAAATTTTAGGGGCAACAGAGTTTCGAGAACCAGAATCACTACCTCCTTCTTCTACTAATCGTTCTATCAGTTTCATTCGAAAACCAATATGATTTAAAATCCCGCCATTTTTTTTAAAGATAACAAAGGAATTCCACACAATTTGATTTAACAAATGTCGAAAAACCTTCTTGTAGTGTTTCCTTTGTTGATTTCGAGCAACAGGATAGTAGGATAGACACTGATCTGATTTATCAACACCCCCCATGGTGGTATTATAAAACACCACAGCTTTTGGTTTTAGCTTCACAGAATCCCCCTTCTTAGCTTTCACTTCCATCATATCAGCATTATGAAAAGTGCTAAGAATATGCAGGGTTTTTTTATCCTTCCACTTCAAAACACACATTTTACCCTTTTGGAAGGCTATAATTTCCCCTTTCTTCACTATGGAACTTTTTAATGACACAGGTAAACCTTTTCGGTTAGGTCGTAAAGTTCCACAGATATCCGTTTTACTGTTAATCAGTAATTCTGCTAATTCAGGCGATGTAAAGAAATGATTGGTAGATAAACAATAGCCTTTCCCCTTCAATTCGTGGATAAGAGTAAGGACACTTTTCGTCGGAAGACCATAATCATTATAGTTTTCATGGAAGGCAGTACCTTGTTCAGTGTACATCAAGGAGTTCCAAATGTAGCCACTTTCTGATTCGCATAACTGAAACAATTTTATTCCAAAGCGAGCTCGTTTTTGAGGAATGTATTGTTTCCAACTTAATCGACTTTTATATGTTATCAGCGATTCATCCACTGATATATCCGGTTTTGGTACATATACAGATTTGAACTTACGTACTACTAGATCATGAAACTCTCTTATTTTACTTAGCTTTATGTTATGATCTAAATCGCTACTGAGCGCATCATTATTTCCAAAGTGCAGGAACTTCATTATAAGTCCATAGCGCACCTCACTCATAACTTTTCCAAAAAATGGAGTGGATAGAATTGGTCTTTTCGACCAAAACCACTGTTCCACAGGTTTTTGTACTATGCCTTGTAGGAGCAACAGAGCGATAAATATTTTCATCTCTTCCTTGTTCGTATTTTTCCATTTTAGAGCCCTAGAAGCAGGTGTGAATTTTGTATTCTCAGAGAATGATTCAGCATATCTATTTGTTTCCTCCACAATAAATGAGAACATTTCATCGTCAAAGAACAGGTTGAAAAATTCTAAAGGATCTCCAGAATCCTTGAGACATACTTTTATTCCTGGATTTCCAGTAAATGGAAATTTAGGATGACTAGGTAGAGGAGAATAAACATCTATTTGACACCAGTCTCTAGCACTATCTAAGCAATCATCATCAGACTCACTTTCAGAGGATAAAAATTCTTCATCTGAACTTCCCTCCTCAATCAAACATTCTAAAAATTCTTCAACTGAACCTCTCTCCTCGATCAAACATTCATCTTCACAATCACTATCCATTTTTAAGGTAAGCCAAACAGCTCTTTGTAAAACTATTTGACAAGCAAATGGTAGCTATATATATTTAAGATTTTATAAGAGGAGTTTTTCAATGAAATTGGGGAGAGGTTTTGCTAAAAATCAGTAAGATCAATAGAAATGAAAATTATTGTTTGGAATAGACTATTCATAATAAATAGCGGTGATTCAGACATGAATGGGGATCACCACTTCAAAAGAGAAAGATAAACTAATTGGAAAACAGCTTTTCCTTTTTTGGAAGTTCCATCGAAAGAAGCTCTAAAAGACCACCCACTTCCTCTAAAGTTGCCAAATCATTTTCCAAATGGAAGATATTATCAGTGTGAATGACGTGTTTTGGATACTGACATATAAAAATGTCTGTGGTTGTGCCATGTACATTTTTCAGTTAAAACTTACATGTCAGATAAGAAGTCAGTTAATCTTTTGTGTTCAACTATTCCAATGTTATCTATCTGGACGTTTAAATCTTTGAATGTGCAATGAAATAGCAAAGTTTTCGAATTCTACTGGATTGCTCTTGTGACATTGTAATAAATTTTATACAATTTTTTCTGCTAATTTGCTCCTGAAATCTAAATATTTCTTTTACTTTAATTTTTTATACAAATATTTGATACAAGTTTTTGATGTTTCACGACTAAATCTTAAAATATAAGAAACAACGGTCAAAGTCTCACAAGTGCAGACGCGCTCGCTTATATTTGAGTGTAAAAATTACAGCAGCATAAAATGTGACCTCGTGCGAATTATCTCTAGTGTGAATATTTGGAACTGTTTAGCCAACTCGAATTAACTCCAGCGCACACATTAAGGGTTTATATTGCATGGTAAATCAACACAGTGGCTACTGATGGCTGACTACGCAATTTTGAAATACAGTTAAGTGAGGAGGATGACACCTGAGCTGATAACTCTCTATCCAAACTTCCACACTACAGCAACGTGAGGACTTTTGGCCTCAAAAGATTTAACGTGCATTAGCTCCTCTTCAACGCCAGGCTTTAGAGGCACCAGGGCTCGAACATTGGACACGAGTTCATGACCACCAGATTACCCTCTACAAAAGAAAATAGCATGTTTGAAAGAAAAGTAGTGAAGTACATTTGAAGGAATAACTTTCAAAACTTAAGTAAAAACCAAAACATCAACATTTATTTTAGGAATAATAATTAACATAACTTCGTACACTTAAAACCACTTTTTATGTAGTGTATTTTGAAAATGAATGCTTCCCCTTTTAGAGAAACTTACTATAATTATGTCAAATCACTTTCATTTTGCTCTAAGGGGATCCCCGAAACAATGCAATTTTTTTTTGATACACAAAATTACTCATAGTTGAATCTAATACAATTCCCTATTGAATGGGTAAAACCACTTTTTTTATCATGCAGATTGTGTTTGAATAGGAGAGGATTAGTTTATAAGAATGTCTAAAACAGGTGTCAGCAATCTATGGTACGTGGTACAATTCTCAGTGGCACTTAGCACTACTCTACAAATTTGTCAATTTTTGAGTGGATGGAAGTTGATAAGTTTGTAATAGACATTTGACAAACATCTTCAGAGTTATGGACATTAATGGAACTACGAAAAAATCTGAAAGATAACTCTAAGGATAAATTTACAGCTATTTTGTAAATAATTGAATGTTATTGCTAGGGGATTTAATTGCTGAAAAAAGAAAATTGCATATACTCTGCTGCTTTCCACTCTGCTACACCATACCTCATAGGTGACGTGGAAAGTGATGAAAGTAATAGTAAAATGTAATTCTGTGTCCTATTTTTACTGCACAGAAACACAAATGAAGATGTGCTATTTTTTCCATCTAGTGATGAATCAACTTTTGATATGCTATACTATTTACTTGTTTTATATGTGCTTTAAATCAGGGGTGGCCAAATTGTGGAAGAAGAGTGCCACATTCAATTTTTCAAACAAATATGTGAAAAAATGTTATTCATGGAATTTTTAAGCAAATAGAACAGTTTTTTATACAAGACTTCAGTAGTGGAAACTTAAAAATTAACTTTTTACAAGTTCAATCAGTTAGGTCAGGAAAAAAATAAAAATTACTCAAAACATTTAATTCTTAATTACTAAACAGTCAGTTACTGCTTAATGTGGCTTTTGAATTTGTAGTTTTATCAAGTCATCAAAATTAGGATTAGTTCTTGAAGATGTTTATAACGTCCTCCCATTGGTGTGAAGTGGTAGTTAGGAGAGGGGGGTGCCAGCTCAGGTATCGTCCTCGTCACTTGACCGTGGTTCAAAATTAGGAGGTCCGTCACCAAAAGCCCTCGTGTAGCTGAACAGTGCGACATTAAATTACTACTTAGATATGATGAAAGAGTTCTCCTAACTACTTTATCTTGTATTAAACAATTTAATTTAACAAGTTAGAGTTCAGTCTTTCCTTTCATCATCACATATTTCTTCGACAGAAGATTATAATGCCCCTTTCTACAAAGGCTACAGAAGGGATTGAATCAGGAACAGATTCTACATCTTCGGTAATTTCATTATAGCTAGAAATATTTTCGAAGGAAGGGATCTGTTGAACAATTAAGGAATGAATTTTATGAATATGTTTACAGGGTGCGTGATTATCAGAACATTCACATGCATAAAAATGTATGCATAAAGATAAATATGCCTGTTTTATACACCTACAATAGCACTGATAATAATCTGAATATGTTTCCACAAATCTTTTTAACTTCGCAAAATACATCCCCGTTTGTCTGCGATTTCACTGTAAGCTAGGGTGTCATTGGGCACTGGGTTTTATAAAACCCTTCATCCCATATCGAAAAGTATAGAGTCCTTAAAATGGAGATAGGAAGTTAAAAAGACCTTTGAAGTTGTGAATAGTCCACTAGAGTTGACTCGGAAATTGATGATATGCAATCGTCCCTTCTGCTGCCTTCGGTTGTCAACGTGTCGAGTGATTTATGACGGATCCAGTCCTGTTGTTAACGGCAGGTAGGAGCCGCAGCAGAAATAGTCTATGCTTGTCGAAGAAGAAATTCTGCTCTGCGAGCAGAGAGGAAGCACTGCAATTGGTGAAACAAGCGGAGTGAGAAACCTCTCAATTGAATGTGCAGAGGTTTGGTTAATTAAAAAAGGTACATGGGTAATGTGTTTCTGGGACTGGGAAAAAGTACAAGAATTTAAAATTGATTTATTCGCCGATTTGCAAATGAATCTGTAATTAATTAGTCATCTTCGTCAATGTATTCATCTAGGAGTGCAAGAATCGCTTTTCTGACTTTGGATTTGTTAACATTAGCTGCGGATTTATTTTTATTTTTACTGTTAGTAGGAAGTTCGGGAGTGGGCTCTGAAATATTTATGTAACTGATTTGTTGTACTAGTGTTGCGAGTGCCTGCATTGTTTGTTGTAGCGTTTGTGTTATTAAGTTTAAACAGTCGTTTTTGGTGCTATTGTTGTGCGTGGGAATGGGAATCGAGGTGGCTATTTCTTTTACTGATTGTATTTTGGTAGCAGTCGTGATGGGTGGTGCCATCTGTTGTCTGGTATTTGAGTTTGATGTGTAATTTGCACATAAGTATTGGGCCCAACTAAACTGTTTACGATGTTTGTGTAATTTGTTTTAATGTTTGTGCCTTTGCATAGATTGGGAAATAGAGGGCATTTAGTGTAATTGTCCATGTGACCATAAGCTTGGCAGTTGATGCAAAAGGGTGTATCAACCCTCTTGATTTGGCAGTCCCTTGTTTGGTGTTCATTGCCGCACTTCAAACATTTGGGTGTAAGGTGACAATGTTCGGCTGTGTGATTAAACTGGTTGCATTGAAAGCATTGGGTAGTTCCTCTGCTTTCAAAGCCTTCAACAGTGATGGAGAGAAAGCTAAGTTTTTTTAACTCAAAAAATTTTGCGTTTGTTAGATTACGCGGCAGTGAAATTGTAAAGATAGGAAGAAATTGTTTTGTAATATTGCAAGTAACTTGAGTGACTTTGTTAACTGTAAATCCCAGATCAAGAAGGTCTGAGTGTATATCTGATGTATTCATGTCACGCGGTAGACCCTTTATAACGACTTCTATGGGTCGCTCGTTTTTAGATGCAATTGGAAAGGATATTTTAAATCCTCTAAGATATTGTTAAGTGCATGATATTGTGGTAATGTATCGGTGTAAAGCTCGATGTATTTACCTGTCATCTTGCTACGGATGGTAGGCATTTTCTCATTTAACGTTTTCATGTGTGATCAAAAGTCGTTGGTTATCGTTAACATGGTGGGGGTGGCAATTTAGGTGTGTCTGGATTAGTGTTTTTTATGGGAGAAGTGCGCTTGGGTGATTGTTTTACTGCTACCAAATGTGTTTCGGATTCGTTTGCTAGGGCATTAAATTTGTTAGTTAAGTTTACTTTAAAATTAATTTCTGTGTTTGAGTTCGACATGACGTTTTTAGATAATTTCCTGAGTGTGGGGGAAGCGAAGCCGTCTTCATTTTCTTTACGTTTAACTTGAGTTGATTTGGGGGGAGGGGGAATTCAAGTTGGTTCTCTTTAACTGGTGTGGGGTGGGGAGTACTATGAATAGTGCAACCAGGTGTATCGCATGGGGGATGAGAGGTAAACTCACTTACCGCTTGTTGGTGCTGTTCACTGCAGGTTTCCAGATGTTTCATCGTTTCCACCAGGAATGGGTCTTCAGTGTGACCTTTATCCAGGATGGCTTGTATTAGTTTCTTGCTTGTTTCCATCTCTTCGGCCATGAGGTTGATGTTGGATGCCAGGAACTGAAATTTACGGCAATTTGTCCCCATCTTGGTTGGAGAAGTAGTCTTGAGGAGTCATTGGTCTTGAGTGATTTGATGCAGGCAAAGATAGATCCATATAACTTTCAGTCGTGATATTCAGGTTTGGGTTGCATCCCGAGGCAGTTGATTGATTATCATCCATATGTGCGAGGGTTATCGTTCTCTCGCTTGAATTCCTTTCCGGAGTAGAAATGGCATTTTTCCGTATACTATTCACATTATTCTTTTTTCGCATCGTCGCAAAGTCAATCTAGCAAATGCCAACTGAAAAATAAATTTTCAGCTGGCAAACATTGCAACACGTGGTCCTGGGCTACGAAATTCGTATTGGGAGCGTATGTCAGGCACGTCCACACGCTAGCTAGTCCCAGACCGTCTCCTAACTTGCGATTTCACTAACCATGAATTTGTCGACTTAACATAAATATCTCCATCAGGAATCCTTAAGCCATTGTTGTGATGTTTATAACATGTTGGAGGATAAACACTGGTGGGAGTGACAGTTATAATTCTGTATTGATGAGATAAATATGTATCATTCTCTAATTTTAGCAATGTATCGATTAAATTATCTACTCAGCATTTTAATTTGTGTTTAAAATAACTGGTCTTTAATTTATTGAGAAAAGATTCACAATACATATTTGTATCTGTAAAGGCATATGGAAATTGACAATATGACATACTCCATAAATCTGTTCTGTTACAATAATAATCATATATAATTAATATCAATATTAATTATCAATATTTAATAAAAGCAGGCTCTTCATCCATAAATGAAACGCTAAAATTTTCCATCATTTGTTTAAATTTTAGTAAATTTGTTTATTCTAAAAGCACTACCAAAGAAGCATATAAATTTCATTTCTAATTTTGAAACCAGAAACAAGATTATTTAATTGTTTTTTCCAAGCACGATGAAGGTGCCATTTGTAAAGCAAATGTTTAACACCTTTCCCAAATACTTTTTTAAATGCAGGGCCAGTTGTTTTATCATCATGTCATGACACAATTAATATTTAAATTGGGCCCCCTTTCTTTCAAACTGTCGAATAAACAATACATTGTTACCGCGTCTAATTTATTTGTAATAAAATGAGCAACTGGGTAACCTATTCCATATTCACCTGGTACAATTAAATTTAGTAAATAGAAACCATACTCATTAGTTTGGTGTGTGGAGTCAATACATAATATTTTTTGAACAGTTCTTAATCATGACTTCTTTTGTTCTGCTGTTTGTAAGCCAATTGCAAGAGAATTATTGGGTAACATTTTTGAGGTAGTTGGTCCATAAACTGTATCTTGCCCTTGGGGTTTATATAAAAAGAACACAATCATGAGTTTCATTTTGTAGTTTGTTAATTAAAATATTGACAGAAACAGCATCATTTTATGAGGCTGGGAAAGTGAATTTAAAAACTAACATAGTATGATAAGTTTTTGTTTGTAAAAAAGGATTCTTTAATGAGACATTTATCTCGATCATTTCTTATTTCCCTATTACCATGTACATATTCTAATACTTTAGATTTCTCAATACCCATTTGAAAGGTTAGCTTGTTTTTTTAATTAGTTGAAATTTAATGTTTTTTGAGTACACAATTCATGATTGTGTTTTGAAAAATATGTTACACTGATTTCTTCACCATTCTCGCAAACAGTTATCTGCAGAGGACATTCAATTGGTGGTATTGAACCTTTGATATTTCTATGAGTCATTTTTCTTTTATATATGTCTCTGAAAAAGTTTCATTTTTAGAAAATTAACAACTATAATAGTAATAAACATTAATGTCATTTGTTTTACTTCCAGTATATTTTTTGAAAGATGCAAAAGTTTCAGTTCCCTTATGATCTAATTATAATTGAAAACTTAACTTATCTGCAAAGTTTAATGCCTTTAGAGTCCTATCTAATCCATGAATCTCACTTCTGTGAGCTGGTGAAATGTGTTAAATACCTAAATCTACAATTACACTCAGGATGTAGACAAGGATAAGGCAAAAGATAGATCTGAACATATTTTGATATGGTTCTTTAATTGGGATACATATAAAAAATTTTGGGGGCAGATACTACATTCAAATAATGATTTTTTCCCCTTTAATTAATCAACTATATTTTCTCACTTTTAATAATGTTATATCCTTTGCATACTTTATGGTGATTTGCAAATGATTGTGAAGAAAAATAAGTATTTCAATAAAATATACAACATTTGAATATCCTTCATTAACCTCAAAAACAAATTGGTCTTTTTATTATCATAATAATTCAAATATATATATATATATATATATACGTGTATATATATATATATATATATATATATATATATATATATATAAGTCTCGAGAATCGCTAAATTGGGTGATGAGCCGCTGCGAGAGAGTGTGATATTTGTCACTGTTCGGAGGAGCTTAACACAATGTCCGACACGTAGGAAGAGGATTTCAGCATCAGGTTCGCAGCAAAGCAGAATACTTAGTATCATCCTGGAGATACCACTGAATGTGAATGCATGGTCGCATTGCATAATCCATAGACGAACGTTGGATTTCAAAACGGCGGCAGACGCAACGCAATAC
>BMAU01002934.1:0-99382 GCA_019973935.1 Trichonephila clavipes | reverse complement strand
TGTGTGTTTACTTACATTCATACACTCGTGTACTTTTATCAAAAACTGTTATCATTTTGACATACAATACAACCCACTTCACCTAAATATTACTTGCTATATATTTAGTAATGCATCTGCAAAATGTGTCAATGGGTTCGTTAAGTCCGTATGGATTATCTGCATCATAATTAAAAGAATCATTTTCAGGAAGACGATCCACTTCAGTCTGTACATACAAAGCGTGTAGGTTAACGGTTTGTTTTTCACACATTCGTAAAGAATCACAGTTTCTCACCACCGTTGAGAAGGGCCTTCCGGAAGAAATTGGAAAGAAGAATATTTTCTCGGAATAGTTTCTTGACAATCATGGGATACGTTATCTTTATCCGATTGGTTGAAAAGATAAATGATTTTTTTTTAACAATGATTGTACTCAAAAATTTCACGAGGACAAAAAAACTGGAAAGTTGGCTATGAAAGGCATTCCCCACTTCTAAGCTTCAAGGATACCCGTCTTTGGTAGTATAAAAATACTCCGTCGTCTTGTACATAAAGTCGACTAAGCACTCGTGTTTGCTTTTGAAAAAGTATTCATCAAAATGAAAAATTTGTCCTCCTAAATGAATCATATGTTTTGGTAGGTTGTCCATGGTAAGTTAGTTAGCGTTACAAGGTATAAGGAAAACATTTAAATTTTCATTTAAAAACGCATTTTCTTAGACGTATTATTTAGAGATTCCCATTTGTGCTTCCCATTGGATTCAGCATTTTCTTAGACGTATTATTTAGAGATTCCCATTTGTGCTAACCATTGGATTCAGCGTAACCTCGAAAACATGGCCTGTTAAAATTTAAAAGAAAAAAAAATCGTTGTATACAAAACAACGCACCGAAGAAAATTGAAGTATAAATGAAAGTTTTGGCAAAGTTGCCAGTTTGTATCTCGATTTCTTCCTTATACATTGTTCAGTCAATTACACAGTCTTCAGAAAAAATATTACGTCAGTTTCAACTAATCAGATTAATTCACGCGGGATCTCATCTACCCTCCTCATTAACCAATGGTAAAGTGTTTTATCAGAACTTTCTTTGTTTATACATGATAAAAAACAAATTATCTAAATTTCCAGCATTTCAATGTGTTTTCAGAAAAAAAAAAAGAGATAACCCCTTATCAAAAATATTTTGGTAATTCCACGTTTTCTTCAAAAAATTGAACTGCATAATCAATTGTACTAATAATATATAATGTTTTTTTAACTTGAATGAACTTTACTGTTGATCAAAGCATTTATTCCATAATTTAATTCCCTTTTAATACTATATGTAATTACTGAATTAAAATAGCGTGACTTCAGTACAACAATTATTAGAATAACATTTAAGCAATGTGAAAATAATATTTTAATCAAGTATAAGAGGCATTATGCATGAGCGAATTTTAAATAAAACCAAAAAAAAAAAAATGTTAGTTTTAAAAAATATAGCGCATTATATCAGAACTTGCATGACATTTAATAATATAGACCTTAATATAGTGAAAAAAAAATTTACTGATTAAACTCAAATAACATATTTTTATAGATTTAATTATAAAGATTTATTGATTCAGAACATGTTGAGTAAATTTTATAACAAATTGTAGTAATAAAATTTCAATGAATTTGCAGAAAAGGGAATTGATAAATATGTGTCGTAATCAAATGCAATAACAACGTAATGAAAAAGGGAAATAAGTAGAGAACTAGAGTCGAAAGAAAGTAGAATGTTATAGAATTTATTTCATTTAGAAAATAATATACCTCATGAAAGGTTTATCGTAGATAATAATGGAAGTACGAAAAATATAGTCACGGTAGAAAGAGAGGAAGGGGTTAATTTTTCGATTCAAAATCATTGATGTGTGTGTGAATTTGATATTCTAATGTATGAAATATATCTAAAAATGTAATTTATACATAGATTCATATTATAAAAATAGAGTAAAAATTTAGTCAACCACACTCAAAAAGAAAAAAGAATTTGATTTTAAACCAAAGTGTCAAAGATGTTCTTAAGTTAATTGAGCTGGGATCTTGCATACCGTTACAATGCAATAGGTATGCTTAAAAATGAGTCAGCAACCCTTATAATTGCTTAATAACCTTAATAATAATTTTTTATAAATAGTTATTCAATGAATGTCTATAATCTATAACAAACATTTTAAGGTAAAATTATATAACAATTTAGAAAATTATCATAAAATTTTATATTAATGTAAATAAACCTGATAAATTCATTTATGCTGAAATATTTAGAAATTATAATGCAAAAATTGAAAAGAAAAAGAAGGAACAATAAAAAAGGGAGGGGGTGATATTCAAACAATGTCGGATAGATTGTTAGCTTTATCTATAAACTAAAAAAATTATGTGTTCTTATAAAATTATTGCTTTTTTCAAACACCACTATATATTTTATAATCACTGTGAATTTTATCTCTACCACCACTATGCAGAACCCCATAACTTTAAAATGAATCTTTCATATGTAACTATTCAATGAGTGAACAATTATTTTAATGTAAAAATTATATATAACAATTTAGAAAAGTCACACATACATTTTATATTGTTGTAAATATACCTGATCAAATAATTTATGCTGAAATATTTTGATATCATTATGTATAACTCAATCCCTAAATTAAAAAGAAATAATCTGTAAAATAACATTTTTCTTCAAACACCTCCTCAACCCCTTCAACCCACATCCAACACAACCTTATCTCCACCACTATGCAGAACCCCCCATAACCCTTAAAATGAATTTTTCATATTAAATAAATTTTAATGAAATTATCTATCCATTTCGAACAGTTGCGTACATTTTATATAAGTGTTAATAAACGTAATCCATTCCTTAATGCTTATATTATTATGTAAAAAACTCAAATTAAAAAAAATATCTTTCCACCCTCTTATCTACCCCACTTCCCCATCTTATCTCCACCACTATGCAGAATCCCCTCTGTATCTACCCCATTCCCTGTTATCACCCCCACTGCCTTATCTCCACCACCGGCAGAACCTTATTCCACCGCCACCGCCCCGCAGAACTCTTAATTATTATACTACTCTTCCGCAATTTCTCGACTTGTTATGTAGATTATTTTCCAACATGGATCGCAAAACATTATCGATCTTGGATGGTCGTCCAGATCGATCACTTTCTTGGACGCTCAGATCCCCGGAACGAAATTTGCTAAACCATCTTTGACAAGTACGAATATTTACAATATCTTTTCCAAATACCACACATAAATTTTTACATGCAGCCGATGCGTTGCTTTCCTTTTTGGAATTCATACAAAATGCAGTGTCGTAAATGCACTTTATCTACTGATATGTTTTTCATTTTAAATATTACAAGCATATGATGAACGGTAAAAAAAGACTCCTTTTATATTATACAGCAGCTAAACAAACAAACAAACAACAACAAAAACCAAAAGACTTACTAGCCAGATGCTTTTTTTATTTACAACAAAAACCACCTGCCTATTTAAAATACGACAATATTTGAAAAGTGAATTCAAATTTTAATAAAATGCAAAATAATATACCTATTACGTATGTCACAAGGTTGAATTTATTTTTCTTGCTCTGATTACACATTTCAATTCATTACAGTAGTGTTTCTTTTGTAAGGCTACTATTTTGACGACAACAGCAAATACTTTTTACTCCCAGTCTACTAACTTAGGAAAAAATTTTAAGTGCAAAAAATGTTTAACCAAAATTTTTTTCAAGAAAACCAAATTATGAAGAAACTGTTCTTGGAATAAACACGGCAGTCGTAAAATGCTTGATAATTGATTCTATATTTCCATTCTTTCTTGAATTCCTGATTACATATAAACTACTATATGTCAAACGATTTATAAAATAGTTCTTAACTTGTGTTAGAAAAGAGAAATTTCTTACCATGATAATTTTTTTCAAATTTAAATTCATTATTGGTGAAAGCAGGTATTTGTGATAAGTGGTCAGGCTAAATTTATTGGACTAAACAATAGCCTCTTGATGACTACACAAGACATTTCTATGAGAACAATTTAAATTGGAAGCAATTATGTTTAATTTTAATGGCTTTGTTTTAAGACTCACATTTTTAGTTTTTAGAAAAAAAAAAAGACTGATATACTTCAGGTTTAACAAAATTTATTGAGCTTTTCCAAACTAAAATTCTTATTTTATACAATATCATGAAGATTGTTCCTTGTAGATAAATAATAGCAAACAAGATCACTTAAAAGAGATAGATAGTATTTTGAAACTGCATTTAATAAAAGACACACAAGAATGTTTGGAAGTAACTTTCTGCAAGTATTTACTAAATAAGGCACACACACTTTTCATTACTCATATTCATGAGGATGATTGGAACCAGAACAGAAAGGAAAGTTACTAGATGGTTCTATTACTTTAAAGAACTCACTGCAGTCTTATATTGTTGATGGTACGTCCTACTCAAAGGCCTGCTTATTTTGACCTCACATTTTTTGAGCCATGAGCAATTGATAAGGTCAATACATTGACTAATACTTAAATCCCCACATCAAAATTAATGCAGGAATTTCACCTCATTTCATATGAATATGAAAAAGTTGCACATAGTTAAAATTGAGGCCTAGATCATATACCTTCTTGATAACAAGTTTAAGTACTTATATATTTTATCGCAACTATTACCAACTTTATTAATAACTCGTCAAGTTGGCAACCACAATTTCCTATGTGTCATATGCATTGAATCAGCAACCATGTGCAGCGTTTCATATGTTGTTGCCAATAGGTTACGATAATATACAAGAGTACTCAAGTTTGTTACTACTAAACTAAACTAAAACTCAGTGGTGCGCCAAGGCCTATGGTGCCCATCTCAGTTTTCGTGACTCTGGGTACTGAGGTGCATGAGCAGATGTTCCGGTCGGGTGGTCAGTCTGACATGAAAGTGTTTAGTTTCCTGGAAAAAGCTCTCTGTATTCATTTATACTCACTGAAGGGACGAAAGGCTGAATCGACCATGCCCAGCCCAGGGTTTGAACCCCGGATCTGTGGCATGGAAGCGTGATCGCTACTACTTGGCCTCATTTTGTTACAAATACATCAGCTATACAGCTGTGATCCTATTAAGCATGACTCAAAAGATATACAGCATAGAAACTTAACTATGCAACTTACTGATTATTTATCAAACAGTTATTGAATCACTATTACAAAATACTTGAGTGATATAAAAGCTATTGCTTTATTTTATTTGTCTACAATATTTATTTATGATTAATTCAGATTTTTGTAATTTTGAATTATCATCAAATGACAAGCTAACACACATGATGCCACCTCACAAAACTGGTAGTACTCTCAAACTGTAATGGAAGTGAAGTGGTACTATAATAAATAGTCTCTTTGGGCTTTTACAAGTTGAATATCAATCCAAAACTAGTATTGTTACATGTTTGTGACCATGTCCTGATTTTCTGCTACCATTTCAATTTTCAAATACTTATCCCATAGAATGTAAAGATTAGTTTTTGATATTCTGAAGGCCTTTACTACAACAGATTACATTTCCCAATTTTCTAATGTTAATTTCCCTCTATATAAGGAATGATATAGGTTCTCATCTAGAACATGTACATTTCTACATTACAGACAAAAAATTCGCATACTCTTATATATTATCCTAAAATAAGTATTTGTTTTCACATGTGCTAAAAAAAATAATTGATTTTTAATATGGTTTTAAATACTTTTAAAAATTCAAATGCTTATTGCTTTCTGAACTCGAGGTACAACATGAATTATTATTTCCAAGATAAAATCAATGCAAATATATATATATTCAGTTTTTTTTTTACCTCACATTTAAACTTATTTTAAATATCACCTTGCAGTCCAAAGCAATGAGTGATTTAACACATTAGGTTTGATCATACATTCCTATTGTGAGTAGAGAAAATTTTAAAGACAGAAGCTATTTTTATGAAATGATGTTGAACATACTTTTATTTTCAAGTTTTATAACAAACATAATTTCAAGATTTCAACTAATAAAATATCGATATTAAGTGAAATCTGTGTAACAAGATGGTAATTATTGCTATTGAAGTTTACATAGTTTCACCTGAATGGAAAGATAAATAGAAAAATATTTACAATGAAAACGTAGCCTTACTAGTTAGGCTTAAAACAGCTTACTAGGAGTCTTAACAGACAAATTCGTTTCATCTTGAGAAAGGGAAGTTTTATTGATTTATAAGTGTAAAAAAATCTGAATTTCATAATAATAATAACAACAGTAGTAAAGTTGAGATAAAGTCTACTTAAATAAATTGGTTTTCCCAAAATTTTTCAGCGCTGCTAAGATTTCACGATCATTATTGAGATTTTGATAATTCACAGCGGCAGTAACAATAGCTTTGTGGAATTCTGATGGATTTGTATCATATTTTTGCATGATATTTCTTACAACTCTTTCCAAAATTTTTCTTGATTCCTCTTTCTGACTTTTACCTTGTTCCTCCGAACGTTTTGAAGGGGAACTAGAAGTCATTTCTGATTCACTTTCATCTTCCACGTCCATGTCATATGCTTCTGTCTTCATTGAGCCAGTAGCAATCCAAAATAACTCTTTCTTGATAATATCATCATTTGGTACAGAGCTGGTAAAGTCAATCTTTTTAGCTACACATACAGCGTACAAGTGTTTGCAACGGGCTCCATTAAGTCCAAGGGTGCAAGAACAAACACATATGTTCATGTCAACATAATAAGACTTGCCACTTTTCATGTTCTTGATTTCATATTCTCCTGTGGGTAAAAGCTGAGTAGTTAGATCTGAAATTTCGCGCATTTCAGGTTGGAATGATGACAGGATAAATGTTTCAAGGGTATTATTTATACAATGAACAATTTTTTGTCTATAGTATGTTTCCATAGTATCAGTGTAATACTTCAAAAGTTGTAAAATGTTATAGGCTTTGGTTAAAAAAACTTTATCCTTCAATATGTGACTTGCCATTTCGATGCCACTGATTTCTTTATCTTTATCAAGAATTTCATTTTTAAAACAGACTGCCCAACGATCAGAGAGGCTTTTAATATCTTCAAAATATTGCTTGAAGTTTTCATATTTCTGGACATACTCATTTGTGATAAGTGACTCACTAAGTTCAGTGAATTCTTCAACAGTTTTTGTCTGCGTGATTTTGTATGCAAGAGAGAAAAGCATACACCGATCAGATTCTTCAATTCCATTATCTGGATTCCAAAGCCATCTCCACAATTCATGGAACATGTTATATGCACAAAGCAAAACTGCACTTTCAGGATAAACAGTCTTCAAACTGTGTTGTAAAGCATCATCATTTGCAGTGAGGAATACTTCTGGGCCTTGACGCCCAAATGAGCCGAAAGCTTTGTCTGGTAATGTTTCTGCAAGTAATTTGAAACCAGCAGTAAGAGTATCTACCGAGGATGATGTAGTGATTAGAAGTCCTAATGGTAAACCTTCTGTGCAACTGTATGCCATTATAACATAAACATAGCAGCGACATCGGTCCAAGTATCCAGAATTATCCACAAACACAACTTCTCCAGAAGATTTCATGGAATGAGCTCTTTGCATAAGTGGAGTTGACAAAACTACTATTATATCCTCACCAACAGTAGACAAAGTAGCCCTGCCTTTTGAAGCATTGATATCTTCAATCTCTTCCTTTAAGATATTTACAATTTTTGTGTCATTCCAATCAAATTCTTCCAAAAAATTCTCATGAAATTTTGTTAACCATTCAATGCTTGGACAAACATAGGCATCATTTAATACTTCCTCATATTCATCTGTGTATTCTTCGAATAAATCTTTTTGATGTGTGGCCAAGGCCATATCCACAGTGTAACCACCTTTGAACATCTCGTTAAACTTTTGTTTCACAACAGTGGATACCTCTTCAGACGGAACAATTTTGGTTTCTACTGCATTGGATCCAATGCTGTGATTATGAAGGTGGTAGATAACAACATTACAAGGATAACCAACAAGAGATGTTTTGTCTTCAGATGCAGGTTTATTGAACCTAAAAAATGAGTTAAAACTTAGTAAAATAAAACATTTTCAATCCCAGCTTAAAAATTTAGTTTTAAGAAAAAGATACTATCATATAGTACTAATAATATGGTCTACCTCACCCAGTACATACCAACCTCTAAGAACTAATCTGCTATGTGTCTTTCTGAATTGATTTGCTATTTTTGCTCACTTAGCATAGAGTCTTCAATATTCTTAACATATTAAATTACTTTAAATTTTAGATACCCAAATTTGCAATACTATTTAAAAAGCCATTATAAAAAACTTGAATGAACTAAATCATATAAAACAATGTATAGTAAAATAAATTTTGAAATAAAAACATCAGTGTTTAGTATTAAAGTCTTTAGGCTATGTGTTTATTCTTAGGAAGGAATTTGGTTAAGGCAATGGAAATAATATGCTTTAATATTAAACATCAAACATTTTAAAAAATTTTTATTTTTGTTTACTTTCTCATGAGCAAGGTTTTCTTAAATCAAAGCATTTTGAAATAAATTGCTGCCTTACATAATATTGAAATAAAGTCAGATTTGAGTCTAAGAAAAAAATACATAGAGAGTGAACACTTTGCTAGATGTCATACTGATTAATCCAATGGTGTAATTAAGTTTTTTTGATAAAGGACTAGGCAAGTGGAAGACGAGATGTAAGAATGAGAGCTTTTTCTCCTCCTTTGAAAAAATTGTATATGGATGGGCACAGGAACTTGAAAGTTGTTTAAATATTTACTAGCATATATTAAGTAAAATGAAGCCTAAATTTTCTGTCATAAATAGTTTTAGTGTTGAGTGATTAAAGGTCTTAAAATCAAGAAAGAGTGAATTATAAAACACCTAGACAACTACATGACTTATACACAAATTATGGGGCATTGAAAATGTAATACCAAGGAGTGGCTAGAAATTTGTGCAAATTTCAGAGTTGATACACCTCACCACGAAATGTATATGATGTGAGACATACAATTCTCCAACAGACATTAGCTAGGATATAAAGGAAGGAACCTGTAGAATGAGCAATATTTGTGTCGTTATTTCTGTCAGAGAAATCCTTTGGAATCCCTCTGCCTAGTCTCAGGACATGTAATAGCATGTAAAGTCAGGTCTATGTCAACGAAGGCAGTTCCAGAAGAAATGATTTTATGAGGAATACTGTGATTGGAGTAAGAAGGGAAGGTTGATCTACAAGTCTAATTTCAGCTGATATCTACCTAGAGGCGTCCACGATGCACCAGCTGCAGCAAAGATGGTTGAAACAAGGAAAGCATTAAGTTTGAAGCCAGACAGCAGCCAGAGCAGTGCATCTACTGAAAAGCAGTAAAAGTTTCTTAAACCATTTCTAATGCCATTTTGTAATACGTGCAGGACACCTTTGATGTTCAATTTTGACCAGAACCTTTACTCATCAACAGGTTGCAACTGTGCAATCATAGTATCTATTAAGAAAGTTGCCATTGATTCCATAGCAGAGACAACTAGCCACATGAATGACAAAATAGCACTGTATCGTGCTTGATAATGAGTCCTGCTTTTGTTTGTCCAATGATAGTTACTGTGTAAAAGTGTGGCATTGCTGTGATGACAGGTCCAATAAAGTAGAATCAGTGGAATGCCTCATTGCATTGGTCTTGGTTTAGGTGCCATCACATACAATAGTAGGTCTTTGTATTTACGATACTATGGCAGCCCAATAATAGGTACAATGACAAAATGATGCTATCTGGGTACTGATGATCCTTTTTCTTTAGTAGGAGCTCAATGCTTTTTACCTGCAGGATAACATATCACCATAAATTGCTTGTACCAGCCAATGTTCTCTGAAAGATGTACACATGCTTCCCAGGACACCATATGGATGCTACTTACATGTCCAGTCATTATCGTGTTCAGAAGATAAACTGTTACAAATGGTTAAGAGGCAATGGAGAACCTCAGGACAACATCTGCATTTTCAACGACTTTGCAATTAGATGTGTTATTTCATGTATCATGTCTGAAGTGTTCTTTCAGCATTGTTCTTGTCCTGTGTTGTGAATATTATTTTAAAGTAAAAATCCCTTATTGTTAGAAGCAGTTTATCTTTGTTCACCCAATTTCCTTCACTTTTTGACTACTCCTTTTTAGTGTAGCATTTTCAGTGTCATGTAATGTATGCATGCATACAGAAATTTTTTTCCTGAAATCTAAAGTTTTTTTCGTTTTGTTCCAACAAGTAATTATAGAGTCAACATATTATACATTAGATTCGATTTTTTATATCCATTCAGCTGTTTTGGAATGAAAGAAATGAATTTTTTTTTCTATTTCATTTGTTTTTAATTCCATTTAACTTTCCAAAAGAAAACAAAAAGTGCATGAACATTATTATGTTAATTAGAATCAGTAGAAATTTAGTTTACACATTTTTATGACAATAAATATTATAATATGTTAAATATTATTAATACATAGTACATTGTAATATTTTGTGGTTTCCTATGTTACAAAATATTCTTTTTAATATAAGTTAATTTGAAAGTTATTAATATGAATAACTGTACCAGTTGTCCTCAACTATTTAAATAACACATTTTTCAATAACATGTGATGTTAAGACATGTAAATATTTATTACAAAAATATTCCCTTTACATACTACGATTATAACTACAAGATCTATTGACAATTTATTTTATTAGAATACCAGTACAATGCAAGTCCTTTTCATTTATCATGATTACATGCAAATGAATTCACAAGTATCTGATTGAGAAAGTGAGAAGCATCTATCCTCACACTGTTTATCAGTGACTTTTTAATGTAGTTAAATATGCCAATTAGTTTAGCAAAATACACAATGTAGAAAAAATAATATAACCATTTAGTAAGTGAGGGAGTGAATATTAACGGCCGTACTGTTCAGCCACATGAGGGCTTTATAATCATTTAGTAAAACCAATAAATATGATTATTTGTAATTTTTATTTTATTAAAATTTAATGTGTATTCCATGTAATCTGGTTTGACAATTCATTTTATTACTGTATTTTGAAACAGTTTCATTAAAAGAATGATTACTATACTTTTCACAGCTCAAAAATTGCAAGGCAGCTCATTACAAAACTGAAGAGTTCCAAAGTTTTAATACTTCAAACAGAATTAAATTTTTAAATCAACACAATCTGATAAAGAAACCTTTCATAATCTGGAGTTCCCAATACCTACAGCCAGTAAAAATATTAGTTACCATGTCTAGTCATATTTCCATTTAATAATTAATGGCTTGAAAGGGAAAGAAATTTCAAAACATAAAATTACATAAGTTTCTTCTAATAATCAAGAAAATCATGTTTCAAAGCAATCCTTATTAACCATAACATTGATAGGGAAAAGTACATAAAAATATAGTTGTGATGAAAAATAAATTAAACAATATTGTAAAGCATATATTCAAACAAAAACAAATCCATATAATATGAAAAAAAGCATAAAAAAATTCAATGAAATATTTTTATAACGAGCTGCATGACCTGGCATTGCACAGGCTTCCTCAAGTGTGTATAGCTTTGAGCCTTGGAAGTTTCCCCTTCCCCTCTCAGTGTCAGCACTTCCTGGTTTGTGTGTGATTTCTATATATCAATGTCATTAAAATTTTCTTTTTTGAAGTTTCTTCCACCTCTTTGTTCTGTCGGATGGGCCGGTATCCTCTCCGTATGGCACGGTGTTGCACAGGCCTTTTCAAGTGTATAACTTTTTGCCAATGAAAATTTCCTGCTCTCCGCTCGGTGTCGGCACTTCCTGATGTTTGTGTGATTTCTATATCAATGTCATTACATTTCCCTTTTTTCGAATTTCTTCCACCTCTTTGCCCTATCAGATAGATATGTATCCTCTCCACATAGCCAGTGTTGCATGGGCTTTTACCGAAAGTATAACTTTATCCTTTTCGAAATTTCCCCTTTCCCTCTCGACCCCAGGAATTTTTTGCGTAGATGAGGAATTTCCATTGCCATCAAGATTCCCTTTTCCGGAATTTCTTCCACTTCTTTTCCTTCCCAGACATGCTTCTTTCCCCTCTGTTTAGCTCAGCGTTGTAGGAACTTTTTTTTTTTGAGTATTAAACACTAACCTGGAGAACATTTTTTTCCCTTTTTGTAAGATCTTACTTCAAGTTTTTATTTTTGATCAATAATTTACAAAAGTAATATTGCTTTAGTTAATAAAAATATTAATTCAAAACAATACAAATAAAACGTTTTTGGCATAATATATTAAAGTAAACTAAGTGTATTCTTCATTTTTAATGATAATTAATTTCTTAAAAGCTAAAATAATGAAATGGATTTCAAATTTTAATTTACCAACGAATCATTAAATACTGTTAGCTTAAAAATGTATTACAGATAATCATTTTAAGAATTGAAATTTAGTAGTGCTGTCACTTCAATCAATTTAATACTAAACACAGCTTTTTCTTATTTACATAAACGACCTTTGTTACAATAGAAATTTATTGCATTTTAATCTGAAATCCTTTTACAAATTCAGTTTTTTTTATAATTTACGATCACTTTAACATGGGTCTAGAAGAACTGCCATGAAAACAAAAGGTTTTGTGACAAATGAAGAGCTTTTACTAATACTATAATACAGTGCTCCACAACCTTTTTATCGCTGCGGACTGGTCAATGTTTGATAATTTTACCACGGCCTGCTGAGGGTGGGACACATTGTTTATATTTTAGATTGTTTTGATTTAACAATTTTAATTTAGTTACATTTAAATATGCCTTCAGAATAAAATATAGTTACACCAAAAATGAATAAAAGTGATTTCCATGGAAAGTTACGCAAATCCGAGAGAGAAATGCACCACTTTAAATAAAATGGCAATAGTTTAATGTTCTTCAGGCGACCCGGCACCATTTGAACCACGGACCGGGGGCTGCGGATCACTGCTATAACAGATACGAAAAGCAATTTATGCTTTGCATGTAAGATATATTTATTGTATTTTATGTATTGAATATTCTCCTAATAAATAATTCTACATCATAACAATTTTTAGGTTCAAGAATACAATGGAACATATGGTCAATGCATATGCTACTATACCAAGGGTATCATACTGTCAATGGGATTTCAAAGAATCAACCCATAAACAGCAAGGAATTTTTATGCATTTGAAAGTTGATCAACCAACAAACATTTGGTGATTCAGGAATGAACATCAGTGAGTTCAAGTAGTCTGTGTAATAGTAAGTTAAATTAGTCTTCTGTGAAGTTAAATCACAATTTCAATTTTGTGCTCTAATGCATACTGTATTATATAATCAATTGGCATATACACTTCACTTAGATCCTATAATGGTTACTAAAACTAATTTTACTTAATTTTGTACCATTATTGATAATTTAATTTAAAAAAAAAATAAAAACTTAGAAGTTTGTTAATGATATGCAGAACTTTTACCTAAACTTTGGATCAGCTCTGATTCTAACCAGCAATCTTGCAGGGCAAGGCTTATCAGTTTTTGCAGGAAGATCATTTGACTTACCATACATACAGATGTATTCTCCCTATAAATAAATTTTCAAGATAAATATTTTCTGATAATTGTAGAATTAAGAACATTATAAAAAAACTACACTGAATTATTTCATTAGATAAAAAGCAAGATAATATTTAAAAGAGTCATACTTGTACACATAGCATTACAGAAATTTTGGACTAGTTCATTTCACTGCTGAAAGATTTTTATGGCAAGAAAAATTGTTTGTAAAAGAAGAGAGAATATTTTTCAGTAATGGTACGTAGGAATAATCTTGGTTAAAAATTCTGGCTGTCAAAACTACATACTTTAAGAAGAATCTGGAAGAGTCTAGGATAAGTATTTGGTGAAAATGTACTAGAAACTTCTAGAATGACTTCACTGCCTGTATATGATGCAGCGAAGCAGCATTGTCCAACATTTACAATGACTGTATGTTTCATTTGTTTTATGCAAAATTGTATTTATGGATTTAAGTGTGTTGTTTCCTGTCAAAAATAAAACTGTTGCATTTTTCTAGATACACAGCTCCAAAATAACTTATTACTCTGAAAAAACCAACCTATGAATTGTAACGAATTTTCCTGCACAGTCGCATAATGGAGAACATTTGGCCCCCCATGTTGAATTTTACAAAGGGTGTACGTACACTTGTGTCAGTCAGGCTTTGGGCCCCTTTAGAACCCTGGGGGGTGTACGTTACGCCACTGTTCCTGCATTTGAAAGATGATCAACCAACTAACATTCGGTGATTCAGGTGCGAACATCAATGCCTTTCCATCTAGAAAAAGCCATGGAGGAGCAATTTAAAGTTTTGATGGACAACAATAAAGAGATAAATACAAAAATTGCAGGAATCTTAGAAAAAGTGAAATAAGTTGTACAATAGATGACATAAAAATCCAAAACTTTGAGAAATGCCTGGAATTTCTGGAAAGATGTCAACTTAAAGGGCAGAAAGTTTTACATCTTGTCACATGACAGAGCTTTGTACCTATGACATGCAGAATTTTTTTTAGCTGTATTCAAGACTCAATTAGATGTCACCACACACGCCAATGACTGGAATAACTGCATGAAAAGTACTCATTTATTGAAGTTCTTCATGATCATCTGGCTGAAATACTACAGGTTGTTCCAGCTCTGAGGATCAACAATCTAGACCAGAGATCGGCAACCTTTTAGCTGTGGCATGCCAAACCAATCTACCAATATGATTCAGCATGCCACACAGTAAAACATTTTTGGAAGAATTTGAAACCGGTGATAATGCATGCAGAATTAGAGAATAAACGTCAATAATTTAAATTTAGTTTTATTACATATTAATTTTGCATCATCTAAAAATATTTCTCAACATAAAAATAAACATCATAAATATAAAGCTATTTCTTCAACAAGAATAAAAAAATTTAAATCAAACATATACTATGTATTTTTAAATATATTTATTAAAATAAGCAGTAGACAACATAAAATATAAGTATTTCCCTCCATTATAGTTAAATGAAAAGATAAATACAAATTTTAATAAGAAATCTTTAATCTATGTTCACTTCAGTTCATATTAAGTTTGTAATTTTTTTTCAATTCATAGTGAAATGAGTGGTGCAAGAAGAAAGTTCATCAGTATTAGGAGGAATATTTAAAATTTGGTTTTATAAACACTTTTTATGATGAAAGGTTATTTTTTTGTCTTTCATGCCAACAATATTTGAAAAAGAGTCAATGCAATGTGGTCTTCTAGAAGTGCATATGAAGGCAAAACATAATCCTCATATTAATTAAAATTTGAATTACTTTAAAACTTTAATATACAATTTTGAAAAGAGAGTAACACTAAAATTTCTATTTACTGTTCATAATGCAACTGCTAATCATACTCTTGTGGCTAGTTATCATATATCACCACTCATCGCTAAATCTGGAAAGTCATATTAATCAAACCAATATTAGTATTTGTTAAAATGGTTCTGGGAAAAGATGACAAAAGTGTCAAAACTATGCCACTAAGTAACAATATTTTTAGCTCACGAATAGATGAAATGAGTGAGGATATTGAAATGTGACTTGTTGAAAAGCTGAAAACAAGAAAATCTTCAGAACAATTGGATGAATCAACATTAAGAAACAGTGAGGCCGTTATTTTACCTATGTAAGAAATGTTGATAAAGGTCATTTTACTGAAGAAAAACGTTTTTCTGTAAATCAGTAGAAAATATTACCTCCAAAGATATTTATAAGAAACTTAAAATGTACTTAATTTTAATATTAATTCAATGAAAAGTATATAATCTTGTGCTGCAGATGATGCTTCTAATATGATTGGGAAAAAAATTGGTTGCTTAAAATTGATGAAAGGTGAGAATACCAGTAGGCATCTTATGCATTGCATCATTCAAAGGGAAAACCTAGCAGCTAAAAACATTTAACCTGTTCTAAATGAAATATTTAATTTAGTTGTAAAGTGCATCAATACTATTAAAGCTAATGCCAAATGTAAACATCTCTTCAAGTTATTTTGTGAAGAACAAAATTAAGACCACACATTGAGACTTATACTTCACACTGAAGTAAGATGGCTCTCACAAGGGAACAGCTTAAAAAGGTTTTTGGAACTATTTGATTCTCTTAGTGATTTTTTAAGCAAAAACCTAAAATGAAAAAATTGCTAATGATGAATGATAAAGCATTTTTATGTTATTTAGCTGAGATCTATTAAAAACTAAATGAATTAAGAAAACAACTTCAAAGAATAAATAAAACTCTTATCAATGCAAAAGCAAAGATATTTTGTTTTATTACTTTTATAGAACTATATCAAAAATATATTTGCAACAAAAATTTTGAAAGGTTTTATTGGCTTCAAAAATGTGAAGGAACTGATATAACACTATAAATGTTGTCAATCAACTAACAATTTTGTCAGCTGATTTTAAAGAAAGATTTTCTGATTTACAAAAAAATTGATTTCCCAGCTTGGATGATGCCAATGTAAGTAGATTTATGTAGTAACAATGTTAATAGCAAAACGATGCATCAATTAAAGTTAATTAATATAAAAAGAGTAATGACATGGTTTTGTGAAGAAACAGAAATCAAATATCCAAGTGCAACCAAATGTGCAAGAGAACTATTGTTACCATTTCCCTCATCATATTTAACTGAAGGTAGATTTAGTGTCAAATAGGCTGGCTCTAACAAAACAGGGCCACATTGAGACTAAGTTAACAAAATTGAAACCTGAAATAAAATCTCTTTGCTACAAACTTCAAACGCAAAGATCACACTTTCATTTTTATTTCAGTTTTCCTCAGTAAGTTTTGAATATATATATATATATATAGTTGACTCTCGATAGTTCGAAGTTGGAGGGACCAATGAAAAACTTCGAATTATCAAGAGTTCGAATTATCAAAAAGGGTAGGAAAAACTCAAAATTCATGAAGAGAAGTCTTTTTTCTAACACATTTAAATTTAAAACTATGTAATAAAGCAACAAAAAGTACATTTTATACAGTATAAAAATATAAAACAGAAGTTAAAAGTCCTATATTAAAAAAATACACTTATGTCTTGAAAACAACTATTAAAAGAATATACATACTATATATAATTAATCCTTTTTGTCGAAAAAATCTGTTATCTTTTTTTGTTTTAAGGCATTCAATCTAACTTTGACAATAGATTTTTCTAGAACAAATGAAGCCTGTAAAATATCTGCATCAACATGATTTTGAAGGGAAAAGTTGCGTAGTTTGTTTAGTGACACTTTAGCTTCTGACAGAGTTACCGGAGTCAACTCCTCTGATTCGTCTTCATCACTTTCTGTATTATTGTAGTCCAAAGCCACAATTTCAGCATCAGATAGAGCTCCCCATACAGCAATATCTGTGTCAACCAACATGTAGTCGTCAAACGTCAAAGCTTGTTCTGGAAGAACTTCCCAAAGGGATGGTTCAGCGTTAAATTCAGTGAGTGTATTGTCCACGTCAACCAGATTTGGCGAGGGGAAGCCTGACTTTTTAAAACAGCAGTGAATTGTCAAAGGAGTAACAGCTCTCCAAGCCTTGTCAATCATGATCAAATCTGTTAAAATAGTAGTTACATTCTGCTAATTTTCGAGGTTATCCAAAATGCTTTTAACAACTTCACGGCGATAAAAAGTTTTAAAATTATGTATGATGCCCAGGTCGAGTGGCTGAAGTTTTGAGGTTGAGTTTGGAGGGAAAAATTGAAGTTTCACATTTGATAAAGGTGGTGCGTTATTGTGCACAATACAGTTATCTAAAAATAAGAGAATATGTCGTTTCTCTATTTTCATATCCGAGTTCAGTGAGATCAACCATTCATTAAAGAGTTCGGTGGTCATCCATGCCTTCTTGTTTGAGCGGTATTTGGTAGGGAACGAGTTTATGCCCTTGAAACACCGAGGTTTTGCAGATTTTCCTATGACGAGAGGAGTAATCTTTTCGGAGCCGTCCATATTTACAGCCAGTAAAATAGTTAACTGCTCCTTGCTATGTTTTCCTCCATTGCATTTTTCTTTTTTGAATGAAAATGTTTTTTCTGGCAAACACTTGAAAAAGAGTCCGGTTTCATCCGTGTTGAAAATGTTACGTGTTTCGTACTCCTTTATTAGATCCGAAAGTGAGTTCTGCCACTTAGAACAAACGTTAATGTCGACACTTGAGCTTTCCCCGCACATTTTTTTGAAGACTATACCATTCCTTTTCTTAAAATTTGTAAGCCGTCCCTCGCTAGCTGAAAACTCGATTCCTAATTCTTTGGCGAATGCTTTAGCCTTTTCCTTCAATAAAGAGCCACCTATCGGAATATTCTGTCCTCGACACTGTCTCATCCATGAAACTAAACACTGTTCAAGACGTGGAAAATTACCTTTACTAACGCGTTTTCTCACTCTACTCGAAGATGCATTAAAGATTTTCTCTTTATTCTTCAGAATAGTGGAGAGCGAGCTCAGTGGGATTTCAAATGCTTTGGCTACATTGACCTTCCTCTCACCTTCTTCAACTGATTCTATCACCTTTTGCTTTTCAGAAATTGTTAAGCACTTGTACTTTATAAAAGACATGTCACTTCTTTCACGTGATTAGTCGACACTGAGGTGAGGTGTAAAGTAGTGGCCCAAGGTTTATCGAAATTAACAAGTAGGAAACGTAAATCACCACAACTTTCACCACAAATTTAAAATCTAAAATGAACACAAGGCGTATTCACAGTTCACACTCAGTTACAGGGTATACTTAATAGCAGGGGTCGACAACTATGTCACGTGGAGCAATTCTTAGTGGCACATTACCGCTCTTTTTTAAAAGAAATAATAGAATAAAGTTAAATCCCTGCCTCTCCTGTCTTTGCCTCTGTGACATCGTCGATTGTTGTGAATCCCCATCTTTCGATTAACAATAAGTTGTATAGTTTCACCAGCTGTTACGTGACAAGTACAACGTCTTCAATTTTTGCGAACTCACACCCATCGATTGTCCCTGAATTTTTAAGATCCACCAGCTGTAAAATGACCAGTGCACATGGCCATTGTTTATTGTCTGAACTCGGGGAGTGACGACAGCCTGACGGGTCGCCATAATGGTAAAGGAGAGCCGGTGCCCCATTGACAATAGGCGAAGTAAATAAATGAAAATAAGTTCAGTAAAAAAACCACTCATGGGATAATTAGGTACAGGAAATGAATCTAACTTCATAATATTGAAGGTTCGAATTATCGAGAGTTTTATAGGATAACTTCGAATTATCGCGTGTTGTAGTCTGGCCAACCACAAATTTTACTTTGAAATATTGAGAGTACCAAAACATATGGTTTTAGTTCGAAATATCAAGAGTTTTTCTAGGGGCTGTGAGCATATACTTCGAATTAGCGAGAGGTTCGTATTATCGAAAGTTCGAATGATCGAGAGTCGACTGTATATATCTATAAATATGTAAGACGCATTTGTTGTCTGTTGCCTCATAACTCAAGATCCAGACAACCAAATAACGAGAAATTTGGTACACGTGTGCAAAATTACGAGGGAAGATTCTTAAATAGGTTTAGCGTTCATAATTTTTTTCCAAATTTTTTAAAATTTAATTTTTAAGTGATTTTCAGTGTTATGAACGTCATATCATGTCACGTTTCTCACTAAGTGGACAATTTATACTTTACATGCAGTTTTTCAAGATTATTACATATTTTTACTGTAGCTATGTTAATCGGTTGGAATATTTATTCAATTTTTCTATTCTTTAATATTTAATTAGGATTATTTTTCGAATAAATTTTTTTAAGGATTTTTCTTTTAACAACTAAAATTTTGTTTTGTTGTTTTGGCAACATTTAGGTATTATCGCGGGATGTTTATGTGTATGATTTTGCTTAAAAATTACAACTTACAATTTCAGTATTTTTTTGGATAATTTATTTCTTTCTTTAAAATGCGAAGGTTATAATTTTGACAAACTAAAACTTCTTATTGATAATGGTATTTCAGTTCTTATTACTGCGATTAACATAAGTATAGTATTTCCGTTTTCGTTATCTGTTTTAGATAGTACGAAATTAATAATATTTTGCAATTTTATGTGTCTTTATTTTAACCTTTAAGGATATACTATTGGCTCCAGTGTATAAAATTGCCTCGCAGAAAATCAAACTTGGGTAATTATACTGCCCAAGAAAAAGCAGAGTTGGTAGTAATTACATATCAAACTGGAATAGGCATCAGAGAATGAGCAAAACAGACAAATGGCTTAAATACCTGTTGAGGAAGCAGGTAGTCTTAAGATAAATTATTTTTGGTACTTATGTACTATCTAACAATCGCCAACGTTCAAAATAACTTGCGAAGTTGGAAACCCCGATTTTGCATGTCATATATATGCTGAATTGATAGTCGTGGTGCTTCGTTTCATATAATGTCGGCAGTAGGTTGCGGTTATATGTAAGTACCTTATTTTTTCAAATTATGCTATTGCATTGATAAAGTTAGTTCAGTTCTTTTTATGTCAGTTAATTTTAGTATTGTACTTCATTTTTCAATTTATTTTTATGCTCGGGATGTATATGCTTTGGATAATTTTTTTAGTACTTGCGTATTATTGCACAATCGCCAACGTTCCAGACAACTCGCCACTTTGGCAATCCCAACTTTGTGCGTTGAATTAGCAATCATGTGCTTCATTTTGTATAATGTCACCAATAGGTTGCATAATAACGTAATTCTGTACCTTTAATTCTGTACATTGCTATAACATTAGACTGGCCTTGCCAGACTGGCCGCTACATACCAATTTGGCGTGATTTCAAAATCATGCCAAAATGAGTAGCCAACCAATATGAAATTAATATTATGAGTATTATCTTAGCCTGTTTTATCTTTCCGCAGCACAATTTACTAGTAATCCTTAATTAATTCAATGTATAATTTTTGTTTTATTTTTTTTTCCTATATTTTAGTACATTTTTTTTTTTTTTTTTTTAGTACATATCTACTGCAAATATTTTTTTGCACATTGTGATGTCTTTGGAGAAATTAATCAGTGGTATTTTCCTTAAATATGTTTTTTTATCTGTTTTTGACAATTTTTAAAATTTTGTTTGATGTGTGTCTGAAAGGCAAATAGCAAAATAAATACTTTACAGTATATATATTGTGTTTGTACGAAAATGTTTATACTGATTTAATCAAAATATTGAGCCTTCTTTTATATTTGATATCTTTTTAAGATTTAATTTTATGTTATAACTAGCTAAATGTTGCTGTGGCTCAGTCAGCTTTAAAAGACTGGTACACCATAAAATATGCCATGAAGCTTACAAAAGTAATAATACACAAGAATTTAATCATATCTATAAATACATATAAGACGCATTTGTTGTCTGTCTGTTTCCTTATAACTCAAGATCCAGACAAACCAAATAGCGTGAAATTAAGTACACATTCACAAAATTACATGGGGAAGGTTCTTAAACAAGTTTCGTACCATCCCAACATCACTCTGGCCTCCTCCAGCCAAAAAGAGTGCTCCATGTGCATGTTCTGAGCCATGGGTTCATTATAGAGAAAACTTTACTAAACAAAAGTGGTAAGTAATTTGCGATACTGCTTTGTTATATTTACTTTACTGCAAGCAAATACTGCAACAAATATCATATTACTTACTACATTCCATTCCTTCATTCATAGGAATGCATTGTCATTTTTTGCTGCAGTCATGCCTATGCGAGTATAGACTTGCAGACACCATGCTTTTCTCATGGGCAGTTGTATTTGGCCTGCTCTAGAGTGGGCATAGAGAAAAATATTTTTGTTCACACTCCAAATGGAACTGCCAAAAATGTTGTCTATCACACTGCTTTAAGATAAATGTACCCTTTTATTGCATGCAAATAAACAGTTTTGTAAGCTTCTACAGAAAACCTTATTTTAAACCCGGGTAAAGCCAAGTACTTGCAACTAGTATACATACATATATATATATATATATATATATATATATATATATATATATATATATATATATATATATATATATGCATGTGTAGGAGGGACATAAGAATTTTTCAAAGGCTCATGGAGGGCATAGTAAAAAATGGCTGAGAAACACTGCTCTAAACAAACTTATTGGAAATAATGGAATTAATAAAAACATTTAAAACTTTGAAGAACCTCATTTATTATAACACAATATGTAGGGTTTTTTTATATCATTCAGCAATAGTTAAAAATGCAAATCTATTTTTTTAGATAAAAATACAAAAATATTTTGAACTTACTTTATAAGATAAATTCTTGCTTGTGGTTGGATAATTGCGCAGCAAAACATAAGATACTTGAGCTAATTTCTCATGAGCACTCAGCCATTCTGTAAACTGCTCTTTATTTACAAGAGGGATTCGAGCTTCTACTACATAACCTTTGCGGTTGTCAGATTCAATATCCCTTATGGTTAAAAGCCTAGTAGACCATTCACTAGGAAATAATGTCTGAAAATATATGCACATAAAAATGTATAAAGAGATGCATTTAAACATTTTTTAAAAAAAAAATAGGTTGTATAGTAAAATTTTGATTGAAATGAATGCAAAATTATACATTTAAAAGCAGTAATTTATTAATTGACATATTTCTTACATTTAATGCAAGAAATATGTAACATTAGAATATACATAAGATAAGGCAATAAAAACTTTTACATAAAAATGCATTCAGTTAAATAGAAATTAAATTAAATGCAAAAAATTAAATAGAAATACATATTAATGTTACATTTGGAAGCTTCATGAGGGCTATTGACAGTGTAATTTTGAATCATGATCAAGTGACAAGAACTACATATGAACTGGCATCCCAGTTTCAAAATTTCCACAATATACCAATATGAGGACTTAACAGATTTGATCTGCACCAACTCCTGTACACACAGCAGGTCTTTTAGAGGCACCAAAATTCAAGTCCATGGCCAGACAGAAACACTATCAGCCACAAATTTGTGATCAAGACCACTTGACTATCATGGTCCACATAACATAATAGTAGTTTGGTTTAGAAAGTATTTTTCGCTATATCAGATGATTTACAAAGCTGATAACACATTTTCCCTTTTGATCACTTAGTTTTTAAACTGGAGAAGGGAGGAAAAGCAGAAATTAATATTCTTGTCTGAAAATTGTGCATAATACTTATAGTTGTTTATTTCCCTGAATAACAAAATAACGTATTTAACAAATGCCAAAAGTTGACATTTATAACATTTCATAGCCATATTTACATAATTAAATTTCAAAAATTTAATATTTTTATTTAAAATTTACAAAGAAAAACAATTGTATAAATAGTTTTTTAATGGTCAAAATTCTATACTTAGTATTATAATACTTCAAAATGAGGCATTTTTAACTAATCATATTAAACTTAATTTTATTTCTTTTAAAAAAGAATCAAATAATACATATTTAGTATTTCTACCACAACATTTGTTTTTATAAATTAATTACTGTAAATTCAAAAACCACAGTAAGTTCTTCTAGACAATATTTTATTCCACGATTGTATTTACGAATGAAATTGATTTTCTTTCAAAAATTAGATATTTCTAATGAAATTTAGACATGAGATTTGATTATGGGTATAATGTATACGAAATAATAATAAACTAATATTAATCAAAATTTAAAAAAATAATAAATGTTTTAAAAAAAAGCTAAAATTGAAATGAAACTTTTGTAATACTTTTTACAAAGACTTTTTCAAAAAACAATTGTAATTCCACCATAAAAAAAAACAAAAAAAAAAAAAAAAAATAACTGAATAAATACAAAGATAAATTCTTACAAAAATATGCAATAATCCTCAAAAAACTACATGAATAAACTTTTGCATTCAGAGATAGACTGATCATAAAGCTAGAGTAATGAAAAAAATTACTTAAAAATTGAGTTAAGAAAAAAAAATTAAAGCAAATTTTGTTGAAAAAAAATCTTTTTGGGAGCACACTATCATGACCATTCAGTAAAAAACCTGTCAAGTTTTATGATTCTCAGATGTTTTATTTTTTGTGCTACATAGCAAACAAACAAATCCTTTATTAGTATATATTTTGAAATATATATCAAATAAAGTTTAAATCAATCTCACTTTGGGTGGAGCTAAAACTTCAAATTTTGTCGGGACTGCATGTGGAACCAAAAATCGATATCCATTGTTTTCAACAAATTGATCATCAGCAAAGTGAAAACTGCATAAAACATCACTTTTTGTTGGAACCCATTTATCCTTTCTCATAGCTGTTAACCATTTTGCAAGAAGATCTGGCTTTGATAGAGGAAACCTTAAAAAAAAAAAGGAATATGCATATATACAATATATTTACAATAGCTAACTAAAATTCCAATTATCTCATTAAAGAATTGTATAGTTTCTATTATATAATAGAATTAAAATTACTAAGAAAACCTTTAATTTCAAATGATGTGGTAAAAATTGCCATGTAAAAATTTACACAGTGCCCAAACTACATTAGACCAGTCAGCAAATTGATTACTCATGTAGCTATAAACAAACAGCTGATATTGGAAACCTTAAGTTTGAAAAGTTCCTATTTATAAAATGTCTACAGCATATACTTAAATTTATACATCCACTTTACTTTTATTAAAATTTTATAGCAAGATATTTTATACAGCCAAGAATAATTACACAAACTTTTGATTCAGAATCATTCAAAATCAACATATTTCTTGTAAAATTTTAAAAATCCTTCCTTCTAAAAATGTGAATTTTTATATAATCAGGAGAAGGCTTATTAATTCTCGAAATTGTAACTTAAGAAATATTAAAGGAAAGGGGAGGGGAAGGTGCACATTTTATCAAAAATTTGCAATTTTCTTTTATGAATATTACTTCAGAATTAAACCGATGATGAAAAAATTACGAGGAAACTTATAGGGTTTTTTAATGAATTTGTAAAAGTGAGAATATTTGAAATATTTTCAATAAAATTATATAATATAAAAAGAATGTAGTTAGAATTATGAAAATAAATACATATAGCTGGTATGACAATTTTTTTTATCAAAGTTATATTTGCATACACACACATTTAAAAAAATACTATATGTATAATTTATGTCATTTAATTGTTATAATTTTTGCATACCAACCTTAATAATTAGAATTAAAAACATTTTGAAAAATCATGAAATGTAAATTGCATTTTAAATAAAAATTTCTAAAAATTTACATTAAAAATACACTGGCCCCCCAAAGTTAAGGTACAACCGGTTTTTTGCATCATATTTGCAAATGAATGAATGCAAAAACAACAAATTAGGAGGAAATGTGCATTAAGAAGTTATTTATTGAATGCATCATAGAAATTTACACAAGTTTAATGCAAAAATGAGTAACACAAAAAAAAGCACCCTAAATGAAAAAAAAAACCCATTCTTGGAGAAAACAGTACATTACATTTTTATGTGGTAAAATGTTACAGAAACATTAAAAAAAAAAAAAAGGTTTTTAAACAGAATGTGTCCACCCTTAATTTGAACGCATTGATGGCATTGACTTTGCATGCTGTCAATCAAGTTGTTGGACACCAAAATGGGAATCGAAGATCAGACACAGAGTTGATCATGTTCCTGCTCATGTAATGACCTTGGAGAAGGACTTAAACCAGCAACCTGTCAGCCAAGATAGTCCCAAAAATATTTTATTGGTTTCAGGTCTGAAAATTGAGCTGGTCATTCCATTTGCCCCAGATTGTGATTCTCAATATAGTTCTCAACAACCTCAGCTCAGTAAAGTCATGCATTTCATTAGAATGAAATCTCTCTCTCATTACCAATAACACTAGCATATAGACAGACATATGGATCAAGGATCTCATCCTGATATTTCACATCAGTCAGAGTTCCTCCACGGAACACATGAAAGTCAGTGTGACAACTGAGTGAAATCTCTGCCCAAACCAAGATTTCAACACCTCTATAACTATATCTTTCAGCAATGTTGGATTGATAGTATCTGAAATGTTGTTCCCTTCAGATCAACAGACACCCTGTATCACTCTCCAATGTGAATCTGGACTTGTCTATGAAGAACACAGAAGCCTATTGCTGTCTGGTCCAGGAAATGTGCACTCTTGCCAATTAGTGAGCCTTTCTGGTGTCCATTGAGGGCAACACAGACAACTGGTTGCCTTGCATAAAGAACAGCATGGTGAAGGTGTCTTTGTACTGTAGTAGTGGAGATTCTTCTCTCTGATGCTACAAAGTGGTCTGAAATGGTTCTTCTCCTTCAGGCTGAAAATGACAGAAAACTATCCTCTGCAGATATTGTTGCTTATGATCAGCCTGGAACATATCTTTTGGACACATTATCTTCAGATTTATATAGATCCTACAGTCATCGGCCCACACTGCGAGACACATTGAGATGTCTAGCAGCAGCAGCCTGTGACAACCCCATTTTTATCCATCTGAATGCTCACCACCTTAACGAATAAGGCAAGCAACTTCTGGATATTGCTAGATTGCGATGACTATTGTCAACAAAACTGCCAACAACAGTTGAAAATCAGCAAAACTTACACACAAAATTACAAAAGCTTGATATTTGCTTATTTCTCTCTAGCTTGTGTATTCCTGTTCTTTTCTATAAAATAAAAGTAGTAGGTATAGTTTTTGCATATGCTATTTTTTTTTTTGCTTTGTTATTATCATTCATATAAACTATAAATTTTGTTATTGTCATTTTTTTATTGTGAGCTTTAGGAAAATGTGTTGTACCTTAACCTTTGGAGGTCAGTGTAATATAGATGTTTCTGTCATCTTTTCTTTGTACTTATTCCTTCTTCAGGTGTGTTTTTCACTGCTTAACTGCATTTACAAATATTTAATTAACTTGCATGTAAAGATGCATGTTTACATCTCCTTAAGCAACTTAATTGGGTTATGACACAGTATTAAACCTGTGCATGCGAGTGAAAGAGAAAGTTTTAGAAAGATCATTACATTATGGTAATTTGCATATTTCTCACTAATAAAGCCTGGCAGGAAGTATCCTTCAAAATATTGCCCTTTGTTAAGAGAAATCTTAGCTAGTATAATATAATCTCTCACAGAACAGGAGTTCCTTCAATCTGGATGCGAGTGATTGTGTAATGAAAGGGAGTTAGTAGAACATAGGGAAGAACTGACCATTGAGGAGTTGCAGTAGTTTAAAAAAAGAGAAGCATATTGTTAGATAATGAGAGTTTATTAATGTCCCACTTAAAGCAATGCGAGGGCTATTGGCGATAGATGACACTTGAGCTGGCACCCCACTCTACTAACATCCACTTCAATGCCAATGTGAGAACTTTGAGCAGCAACATGCTCAACAGATTTAACATGCAATATTCCCTTTATACAGCAGGCTTTCAGGGGTATCAGGACTCAAATTTGTGACTTGACAATACCAGCCATGACTTTGTGACCATGATCCAGTGGTGTAACTAGACCTGAGTGAACCCTGTATCAAAATTCCTTGGGGTCTTTAATATTTTAGGATTGTTTTGCTTACACAAGGTGGGCCCCTATGGCTTGGGACCCCATATCAATGATACAGCGGTAGCTATTCCCCTGCCATGACCATAAGGTTAGGGGGGGGGAAGAAAAAAGATATAGGTAGCTCTGACTTCATTAGTCATTTAAATCTTTGTTAAATAGATAAATGTGAACAACTTTGCAGAGAAGTACTATCATAACAGGGGAGGGGGAACTAAAATAAAAAGCTGCAATAATTAAATAAAACATTTTTGAAAAATCCTGAGGGGAAAAGACACAGAAACCAAGTTTTTTTAAACAGATTTTTAGTAAAAATCAAATTTTATAATCTTCACACAATTTCAGATAGGGAACAGAAACAAGAAAGAAATAGTTGACAAAAAGTTTTCTTTATTTTACCCGATTTCTTTTGTATTTTAATAATCCTAAAGAGCCTCATTGATATGTCTAGTGGGAATGGATTTGTCATTATTTTTTTGAGAGAGAAACTTGTTTTGGTTAAAGTGTAGATTGAGTAAGTTGTCTATTTTTTGGGGTGACTGTTTTTAGTGGTTGTCAGACTATTGATAAGTATCGATAGTTGTTAGCCAATAACAAAATATTGTAGGGTGGATGACTTGAGTACCCAGCTCTTTTGAGTTACAACCTAATATCAGCAGGTATTTGAGTGATTGTGATTGATTGACTTTTGCCCTTTGTTAAGCTAGCAAAATATGAAATTCCAAACAAAATAACAATGCAAATTACAAATTTCAATATATATAAAAGAGAATTGTTGGAATTTAGTGAATTAATAAAATACTTTAACATTTAAGAAATAAGTATACTTTTCCATTTTGCTGGCGTAAGCGATGAAAATGCCAAAAATGATAAAACTAATGTCAAATGGAATATTTCTGCTGGTAACCATTTAGCACCACATTTCAAAACAAGTCATGACCGGTTCTTATCAGTAACATCTTTCTCTTGATATGTGAAAAATGGACAAAAAACTAATAAAAATTTGAGATTTGACCAGAACTAAAAAAGAATCTGTTTGTTGTTTCCAATTAAGCCTGATTGGCAAAATTGAAAAGTGACAAAATATGAATACCACTTCTAAAAAATTAGGATTTTTTTTCTGTTGGAATTCTAATATTTCTGTGGAAAAATAAACCCTTTTCAGATTCCCAATATACTGCTGCAATAATACCATATCACTCATTAATTGCTATTTATTTATTTATTTATTTTGCATTCTTTTCTATCCTAAATTGGAAATTTAGAACAGAAATGAGTCTGAAATGCTATGATTGGATTTTAGTTGTCCTCAAGATGCTTGCACTGAGACAGCTATCTCAAAAGAAATAAAATCACAGTTAGCTTTTCCAATTTCTATATTTGTTCTCATTAAAATTTGGATCACACCTAATTTTCTTTTTTAAACTATTATTTCTCACAAACTTCTAAATAGGATCCTTATTAAATTCTCTCGTTATATTTCCAAATAAATTTAAAAATCAATTTCTTCTTTTCAAACAAATATAGTTTTTGTAACTATGTCCTTTTGCTTGTTGGTTTTCAGAACTGAAAATTCGATAATTAAAATCAAACCGTTTAGCGATGTATTATAGTATCACAGATGTTTTTCCAAAGCATTCCAGAAATCATTTTAGAAAAGGAATGTTAATTATACATTTCAGTTATGTTGCTCAGGAAAAGTAATTGACACAGAGCTCCAAAAGAAAGAAAAAAAGTGACATAAATTTGCAAAGAATATCAATGTTGAAACTTTAAAATTTTTCAATGAAGGCAATGAAATGATTAAAAGAAAAGGAATTGTACCTTTTTAAAAAACATCTATTGATTTAAATCATGAATAGTAATCAAATAAAGGGACGTATGATCTTTTCCACATTTTATAGCATCTGGGCTACCATAGTAAACAGTTTGCCAGAGAATGAAATAAGGTATTTACATATTATACTGTCAACCAACTTCAAATAAAAAAATATTGCCGAATAAGCCAAATACTATCATTGTTATTATCCTTACTAATATTATAAATGTGAAAGTTTGTATGGATGTCTGTTCCTTTTTCACGCAAAAAGAACTGAATGGATTTTAATGAAACTATACAATAATATATAGCTTATACATCAGAATAACACATAGGCTATAATTTATAGTGTGAAGTTTCCAAAATATAACGATAACTGTCAAGTAAGTTGGAAAAAATTCTACCATCTGCAAAAAAGCCCGCAACAGCATATATCTATGTTTTATGCATGAAGCAAAATATAATAATCATATAATATAATTAAATAGTAATTATAAAAAAGAATAATCGTCGAATTGTAAAAAAATAAAAATAATGCATAAGATTACTTGTATTACATAATTATAAGTAAATAACATAAGAATAGCTATAAATAAATTACAATAATAATTATAAATCAATAACAATATTAATTATAAGTAAATAACAAAATATGTAATAATATTTATAAATAAATGCTAAAAGAAACAATTATAAATAACTAATATTATATGATTATTACACATAGTAATAATTGCATTTTTTTTCATTGTGAATAAAATAATTACATAATGTATGTTAAAATTAATTAAGAATATCAATTACAAAGTAGTGAAAGCTTGCAATATGAAGCTTGCACTGCAAGTTCGTTCCTTCAACGAATTGCATCGAACAAAGGACGTAAAAAAACATTTTTGAAACAAAAATAAACAATTTATAGCCTTAATTAAAAGCATAACACTTATTACTTTAAGAAAAAAATATTCTAGTACTCACTCATTTTAGAAATATCCATGTTCGAAAATAGCACAGAATTAAACAGAACATGCAAACAAGAGAAAAATTACACTGAAAATGGTTAAATTTTTAAAGAAATCGTCTGAAATTAACAGGGTTACAGCGAGAAAAACGAATAAAAGTTATTTCTAATATATGTTATCCCCATGGCAACCACATCGATAGACGATAAAAATATTAAGGTAACCATATTGTAATGTTATCGCCCATCTTGGCGAACATAAACAACTTGGCTCTATTAACCCCCAATATCAAATTAGCACCCTTTTGCTGAGCAGAGATCAGTTTAGGAACGTGTTTTCAAAAATTGACCCACAAGAGAGTTACGGGGAGTTAAAAACTAAAAAAAAATTCTTTTTATCACCTATTAGATCTACTTAAAATTTAACAAACATGGGTTTTTTTTGTTCAGCTGAGATATGCAAAAAGCTTTTTTTTTTTTGCTTAATTTGCAATTCATGTAAAATTAACTGATTAAAAACTTCTTTATCCTTTAATCTGTATTAAAATTTTTCAATTCACCCGCGCAAAGAATGGGTATACCAGCTAGTTATTTATCATTGATACAATTCAAACATGTGCAGGATTGATGTTCCACTATAGGCTGCATATTGCGGCATTTAACGATGCTTTTTGATTTGATGATATTGGTTGACTTTATAATATGTAAGTACCTTAAATGGTTATCTCCCCATGAAATCTGTAAAACATTGCCAAATCCAAGAGACACCCTAATTTACATTGGTGCTTTTGTCAAGGATATTTTAAATTTATTTAAATCTGTTTAAAATTTTACCAAGGCTGTCATAAGATAAATAATGAATATTAAACCTTTCAATTTATTATGAAGGACTTAAATAGCCAATGAATCAAATTTAACAAGCTTTCCACAAGAATATTAAGCATTCTAAAGTGACCAGTGACATACACAAGAACGGTAGACAACCATATTTTTAATTTTTACCATTGAGATTACACCTCAATGTTTTTGTCTATGTATTTTTTATTACATATTAACATCACCACAGTCAAATTAGTGCCGAGTGGATCCTAAGAGGGCAAACTTCTTGGTGACAAATTTTTGGTGCCAAAAAATTTGGCAATAAAGTTTACAATATAGCAACCCTGCCAAATTGTCCAGATTTAGGCTAAGTAAAGTGGTAACCATAAAGTTGGTCGAGTGAAAAATCACCCCATTTTGGACAGTGGTCATTTCCACTCTTGACTTTGCTTGCTTCTGCACGTGGGATGACCACCCTTTTCATTTTACTACGTTTTTCTTTTTTGAAGCTTGACGAATGGATATTTTACCTTTTGAATGAAAGTGATAAGAAAGAATTGATTTTTTATGTAACAGGCACAATTCACATGGAGTCAATTTGGCTGCAGTGACAATGATATACAAGTACCACTATTTCATAAGAGAGGTCTGTGTATGCTACTGAAACTGACACTTTACTATAAGTAAATTTCAAGCATGAAAGTAAAAATATTTGAATAAAGTTAAATGCCATCAATAAGGTCAATTGATCAAGTAGAATAATAAATACAAACAACTACCAAAAAGTAATGTCAGCCATCAGTTAAGTAATTTAAACATGGAAAAGAAACAAGTGGCACTGCAACACCACAAACTGGTGGCATTTCAATTACAGACGTTATCTTAAATCCTTTAATACAAATTAAATAGAATGAGAGTGAACATTTGAAAAAATAAAGAGTTTGCATAGATTTGTATTTTGGAAAATGAACAAATAATGTTTTATCACATAGTTATTTCGAACAGTTTCTATTATCTTCAAAAACCAAGAAAATAATTTAAAACGTAGGCTTAATTGGATCCTTTTCACACGCATAAAACATTCATATTCAAATAATTATAAATAATCAATTCAAAAATAGAATTCCTCGCAATAAAAAAATTATTTAGAGATAATTGTCAAGGCGGGTTTTTCCGTTCATTATGCGAACGATTGTTCAGTGTTATAAAAAATCAGGTTATTAAAGCTTTGAAACTATAATGGGAAAAAAAATCATTCACAGATGCATTCAAAATACAAACACTGTGCATTCTGAAGGAATTTTAACCATACAACTCCAAATACAGAAAAAAAAATTTTTTTCGTCGTATGCAAAAAATGCACATAGCTGAATGCGATTATATTGTATGAAAAATATACCGGTGAAAAGTAACTCCCTCGGCGACTTCACCAATTTTATTACTGCAATTATAAGCTGAGCATGTAGCATCAAGAAGAATGGAGCTGTTTATATTTGAGTTATCAACCTGCATATTTAATTAAAAACAAAAAATTTAATAGGTGAGCAACGAATTCACAGTCAAACATTCGATTTCAAGACAAATAATAAAAACAAACAACTTATTGCCAGATTCGTAACATTATCTTAATAATTTTATATGTTTAATAATTGCTTAAATTTTCATTATTTTATATTTAAAGATAAGAACAAGTTCAAGCTAATTTTAAAAAATAGTGAATAGATTTGTTTTTCCTTTTATAGTGAATTTGAATTCATGGATTTTCATAAGAGTGGGATGAAATCAATGTAATGAGAATGGTGTATTAGAAAAGTATAAATGGCAATACTATTTTACCTCTGTTTATTTTCTCAAGGTAATACCGAACAGTAGTTGTGAATATTTTTACTTTTGAAGTATAAATCTGACTGTACAATATTGAATGGTAGGTTCTGCCTTTGCCATTTTCCAGCAATTTAATTTTAAAATTGAAATTCTATATTTTTAAATATTGTTTGAAGATGGGAAATGCACCAAGTAACAGGAGAGTTACAGTTGTAAATGATGATGTTGTTGGAGTAGTTCAAGTATCTGAAGGTGTAGTTAGAAGATTAAGAGGTTTACCAGATAAGCAATCTACAGATTCTGAAAAAAGTTCATCTCAAGAACAACCAGTACCGCCACCGATTCCTGAAGTAATTCGCCCTACTCCAAACTATCTGCCATTCGCACCTCCTGAACCATATTCTTCTACCTTGGAACAAAGGCAGAAATATCACGAAGAATTTAAGAAAGCTGAGAAATCGTGGAATAATCGTATTCATGAGCTTGAAACACAAAATCGTATGCTGTATGAAACTGCAAATGAAAAATTTGGCGCTACTTTGAAAGAGGTTGAAGAAAATCATGTTAAAAATTCGTATGCTCCTGTTTGTCCTGACATACAACAAAAAGTTATTCATTGCTATAAAGAGAATACAAAACTTCCTTTAAATTGTTCTCAAGAAGTTCATGAATTGTTAAAATGTGTAGAAAAAGTTAGGATGACAGCTCTCTCAAAATGAATACTTAGTTGATCATAGATATGTTAAAATTTATATGTTATATGCAATAGTTTTATATTCTGGTATTTCCTAATACAAAACATGTTTGCAAAAGTTATAGTCAATAAATGATTTCAATACCGTGGTTTGTCGTGTTTCTGAGTTTTAAAGTTAAACAATCTGTATATGTTTCCTAGTTTACAAGGATAATAAAGTCCAGTCTTGTTATATCAGTTTTAAGGTATAATATTATGAAGACAGGCTGAAATATCAAATGAAATGTGTTGATAACTTCGTCTTCGTGGCCACTCCTTTTGCATTTATTTTAAATGTACTTTCATCTTGTGTTAATGTTCTGTTTTAAAGGGTTATGTGTGGTTTAATCATTTGTATAAATGGGCCTTGTTGATGATTTTGGAAAATAATATCAAGCTGTTTGAGTAAAAGCATATTTTCATTGAGAGTTTATACAGTAAGAAGTTATTCTAATTTTCAATCCATATATTGACATTTTGTCATTGATTGACAAAAAGAAGCTGCTCAGGATTTTTTTCACTATACAACATAAATACAGTTCTATGCTTACAAATATTATGTTAAATCACATTACTTAATTTTACTAAACTCATCTTTTCTGATGTTGGATTTTTCTTTTTTAAAGTTTGTATTAACATCTAATGCTAGACATAAAATTTTGGTAACCTTTTATTTCAATAATTTTTTTCGATATTTTACCAAAAGATCTAAGATACTTCTGATATCTTATTGAGTTTTATACTTTAAAAAATGAAGAAATATTTTTAATTAAGGAATAAAAATTGCAAATCAAATAGAAAGATTAGAGATTAATAATTTTTTGAAAAATGGTAGTAACTACAAATAAGTTATTTCTTTTTAATTACAAAATATGCTATTCTTATACTTTGATAGAAAACTGGATCAATATGTAACACAACTTGTGCATTTAGAATTTTATGATAAAATATTGTTAACATATACTCTAAATACACTTGAAAAATATTTTCCGGTAGAATTGTTATGGAATGGCTGAATTTTACTTAGTAGTGAAATGTTTTATGTAATTTTTATTGCAATTTGTATAGCCATATTTACACTGTATTTTAAAGTTCATTAATTATTTTAAAGTTAATGGTAACTATAAATATTATTCAAAGGAAAGCTGTTTTGAAATAGGGAGATTTAATGTAATTAAATACAAAACTGTTATGTACATGTTCAAAATTAACAAAGGATAATGCGTTCTCTACACCTGCATGAATTGATATAATTGACATTTTTTTATGTATTATATTCTATTTTATAAAAATGTTTTTTGCATCAATTGGGCCTTTTTATCATTTTAAAATTCGTTCATGAAAAGTTAACTAAAAATAATTTGTAAAGTAGTGTATTAAAGTGTTTAAATTTAAAGTAAGTTATCACTTGTTCCATCTTTTTACATGTTTAATCATGACTGATTCCGAGCTTCAACAATTGAGAATTTTTAATGTAATTGTAACTTTAATTTGAAATGTTTAAAACATAAAGGTGTATAATACAAATCCTAAAAGCATTTAATTTTTCCATAGGAAAGAAGCATAATAATCAGTACAGAAAAGTTAACAGAATCAATAATAATGGAAGGGTAAAGCAAATTAGAATTTATTTTCTACAAGAGTCCTCTACTTACATAATTAGTTCCAGGTGAGCTCTAAAACTAAAAATATATATATAAATAAATGTTTTGCCTCATTTTAATTATGAATACTTCAACAAATACATTGACATACTAGTTACATTAAATAGTATTTTTAAACAAGAAAAAGCTATTGTGCTGGTCTTAAATTTATGTTACATTTCCTGAAGAATTTTTAAAACTATTTGTTATTGTGAGGCAATTTTACATTTTTGTGTATCAGTGAATTTTTCAATAAGTATTTTACGTTACGAATCTGTTAGGTAATTTTTGGTTTGCTGGATGCAAGTTGCTAAAACAATCTTTTTTTTTTAGCTCGAGTCTGAGCCACCCCTTATTTTTTGGACTCATCAGTAGTATAATACTGTAAAAGTTTTAGCTTTTTACTCTTAGAGAAAGCTTATTGACCCTTCCCCCCCTAATTTAATATTACAGGTGTATAGGAAATGCAGCAAGTAATTTACAGTTCAGAAATATTTGTAATTTTTTCCAGACGTTTTTTTGTTTAAATTTAGTACATATGTATATTGCAGTATTTTTTCGAATCTAAGCCACACCCCAAACTTTCAACACGTTTTTATGAAAAAATTAGTGTAAAAAGCTTTATCTATACGTAATTTTACAAAATTTAAAATGAGAACTAATAAGAAATAATTTATTTTACCAGTATTAAAAGTTTTGTAATACATACACATAAATCTGTTAATGCTCTAACTGTCAATATAATTCAATTTCGCTCATTCCACAAATTTTTCCATCTATGGTTCTAAGCCACACCCGATTTTCAATAGCATTAACATTGGGAAAAAATTGCAGGTTAGATTCAAATAAATACTGTATTATTTTTTCTAAAATATTTTATTTTATCTAGCATTATTTCTGATAATTTTTACATAATGAATGACAATTACAACACTAAACCAAAATAAGAATTCTAATGCATCTATATCTTACTATCAACTGAAAATAATTTCAAAGTTAAGCATTTAAATTTACATTATTATGTCTAATACTATGCATATTTTATTTAAAGAAGGGAATATCTCAGAGAACTGGTTCAAGCAATATTTTTTGACATAACAAGCGAGAACACTGGTTGTTTAAATGGAGCCTGTGCTTTTCTAGAAAGAAAACTTGAATGTGAATTTAGTTTGCTGGCATTACATAATAGAATTAGTTTTGGTAAAGATATTTACTTATATATAATATTTTTGGTCTTAAAGTTCTCAAGAGAGATTCACTAGGAATGTGGTGGTATGAGTGATAATTATAGAGTGCTAGAACTAAATGGTGAAAACAAAGATATTTACTGAACCAGATGTAACATTTCTTAAATACTATATGGAAACAACTAAATCTTATATTAGAGATGATTATAAAGAATTTATCACAAATTGATACTGATTGTCTTGGGATGTCCAATAACAAAAATACTTTGGTGAGCACCAGGGCCAATTCATGCTCGATTGTTGGCTAAATTACAATATGCATTAAAGGTAAATATATTTTGGCATTAACTAGATGTTTTAAATCTAACAGAGAGAGAAGAAAGGTAGATTTTAAGATTTTTACAATGTGGTGCTCTCTTACTTACAAAAGTATGAGTATTAGCACATCTTGGAAGTGAAGCACCCGAAACAGATTTTAAGTTTTTGAAGGATCTTAAAAGTTATTTATTAATAGACTCAAAAAGATAGTGCTTTCTGCTAAAAAAGGGATGATGAATCATATGTGAGATTTATCTGATGAATTTGTAGGACTTCTTTCTTTTCTAATAGTTTCAATGAAAGAAAAACGAAGAATGTAATGACAATGATTATCATAAAGGGAAAGAATGACTTCAAAATTTATAAGTCGTGAATGAGAGTGCTGAATAAGGCATTAAGCTAATTGATGATTTCAATACAAGCTTAACAAAAGATGATGAAAAATAGTTCTTGCTGTTGGTGGTAGAAGCAAACAGAAAATGTGATCCATCAGAAACTATGAAAATATCACACACTATTTTGTAATACTAAAAGGACAAAATATACTTGCATTATTATTTTTTACTTTGATTACTGATTTATTCTTTTGTAAGAGATTGTAAAATAAAAAAAAATTATAAATTTTGCAGGGTTTTTTTAAACAATTTATAGAAACGTTATCATGGGATACATTAACTTAGAAGTTTGGAGTGGGACAGGGAAATATAAAGCATTTGAAATATAAAGTTGAAATTCCTTCAAAGTATTGCTGCACACAAATATTGAAGGGTGACCTGGCATGTTGGCACAATTTTTTTACATGTATTGTTGAACCGCCTTAACACTGACGTTAAATTCCCAACATTGTTATCATTCCAAAATGAAATATTGCCAATTTCAACCATTTCCTGTCATTCCTCACTTGATTTTTAGTAGTAATTCTGTAAAATTGATGATAACTAACAGTAAACATCTTTAATTTGTGTAGTCTTTATCCTCTTGGTGAGATTTCAGCCTGGCTAACTGAAAAATTATCCAATCTTATGTTTAAATCTTAGCAATAGAACTATAGTTTTTCATCTAAATAAGGCATGATAAAAAAAAATATGTAAGATAACTTTTGCTGTTAAGGTTCCATTTAACCTCACAACTGATCATAGATGCTAGTAATCATAAAAAATTTGTTAGCAGATGAGATCTCTGAGTTTTTATAAGTATGGACTCGTATTCATAAGAAATGATTTTTGGTAGAATTATACTGATCTAAAATATTTTACAGTTTTTACATACAATTTTATATTGAACATATTAAATTACCTTTGAATATAAGATGTATTTTTCTAAAATTAACATGTTTTGTGAATGAATATCTAATAAGTTCAAATTAACTACATGCTTTATGGACATATTCTGAACAATGTTATGATTTTTAAGAAAACTGATAACTCTAAGTTTCATATTCCTGATTATTTATATCAGAACAATTGATTAATGACATTTTGGGGATAACAGAGGAACAATTCCCCCCAACTATAAATTTGAGAAATTTTTTCCAGGAAATATAATAAATCTTTTAAATTTCCTTAGAAAATAAATAGTTTTGTACTTTTTTGCGGTATTTCTTTTGTTGAAGGTGTTTTATTAAGTTAAAATCAAATTCCTTTTCTTTATTTTCACTGTGGATCTTTGCTGACTGCGATATAGTTGTAGTTTTAAAAACTTTATATTTGAGAAGATTTAAGTATTTTGAATTGTTTTTCCACAATATAAAAATTTAATGTAGCATACTAAGTCATGATACACACAAGAATATAATTTTCAAAAGGAATACATTTTTAGTTCAAAATCAAACATATTTTAACTAATACATATTATTTAAATAATGAATATTATATTGAATATTATTTCATGCTCACACACACACACATCAGTCAATAGTAGTTACTACCAATATTAGACAATCATCACATATATTTAAACAACTGAAAACAAATTTCATGATATATTGAAATATATACCCTTCAGATCAATATAAAATCCTAATGACTGAAACTTTTTAAAATTGTTGGAAATTATTGCAATAAAATAAGCTATTGAAAAATGCTTAATAATAATGTAGAATGCCTATAGTTGCCCTCTCTCATTTCCATATACTGGATATGCATTTCATCTTTGATTCATATATTATTATTTTCATTGGATATGGATTAATGAGTGGTGTAATCTTCCTGTATTGAGCTCTGTAAGTTCTATTTATGTTTTGACAATTTAGATCTTCTCTACCTTAATGTCTAGAAAAAATGTAGGCATTAATTACTTCTTTTTCTTATCTTATTTTTTATTAACATGTGAAGGGTTAAACTTCCTGATACATATTTATCCCAAATTATTACAGGGTTTTTTCAATATGGGAAAATCTATTTGATTTATAAATATGTTCTGCATTTATTGAAATAATTCACAATTATAAGGACAGAAAATAAATAACATAATTATATCCTTAGCCACTAACATCTTTATAACTCGCATAATTAGTAAAATAACTTCAGAATATTTCTTTTTTTCTGAATAAAAAGTTGTGTTAATTAATAATTTTTAATCTCTTAAAAGATTGAATTAGTTTCATAAGTTCAATGAAAATCTAGAAACTGATTAAACACTTTGATACTTAGAAATAAAAATAATATTGCCTAAATTCCAAATTTTACAACTATCCATTTTTTATTATATATTAAATGATTTTAAGAAAAAGCACTTTTTATTACAAATTTAATAAATGATAATGTGAAGCATGCATGATTTTAATATCATAAAACCAATAAATTTAGTATAAATGACAGTATAACCTTTTGTAAGGTCCTAATACAAGGAGGATGCCTTTCTAGTGGCTTTCTTCTCAATAAAAGAGTTACATAGTGATACACTCTTGTTTTTTATGCAAAATTGCATTGAAATGGGTTAACAGAAAGTCTGGAATAAACACGAGGGGCAGTGTTTTTAGAAAATCTGATCCAAGTATTGGTGTTTGTAAATGACATAACACAGATAGCTATAGTAAAAGTAATCTATTAGAAGTGTTTGAGGCTATTGTAAGGGAAGACTAAACCAGTGAGCCTTATTATTAGCTGAGATAAAACTAAATATATATGACTACTATTGGAAATACTTAACCCCCAACTCAACTTTTAATTGGGGATAATAAATTTAAAACGGTTACAAAATTCATTCATCTGGCTTCAATTGTTTTATAAAAACAATGGTATTGTAACTGAAATAGAGATAAATTGTTGCTACTAATAAAGTTTTTTATAGATTGAATCATTTGATTAAGTCTGGATTTTTATTTAGAAAACAATTACTCTAAACCCCTATTTTTTCCTGTCCTGACTTTCATTTCTGTTACCTGGGCTATGGCTATAAACATTTTGGGTATTTTTGAAGGTACACTCCCCACAGAAGTGTTTTTGTAGGAATTCAGGAAAATGATATCTGAGTTAGAAGACACAATACCGAATGTTCAAAGAGCCACACACACACAGATATTGCTCATATTACATTATAATTTGCTCCCTCAATTGGACTGGGCATGTTATCCATATAGACTTCTATAACATCCAAAAAAAAATATTTTTGGCTGGATGACATGTAACTAAAAATAGAGGAAGACCTAGACTTCAATGAGTGGTTAGAAATGTTTAGTTTAGAAGGCCTTGGCCCATTTCATGCTGTAACACCATGGATGAAGGTAATGTTAAGCATTCTCATGTTGTCAGAAAAACTACCTTTTTATTTCAAGATATAATACTTGGACATAGAATCATTAACATTAATTAATTGCAAAAAGCTATGAGCATTTCATGCTAATTTTCATTAATTTCTTGTCACAGATCTTTTTGTGGCACTTATTGTCTGAGATGAAAGATGGTAGTTAATTAGAAAATAAACTAAAGAATAATGAAATTACTAGCATATAAATAAACACACATAATATAAATATAAAAATATCTTCAGAAAATATATGAATAAAACGACATTACAAAATTTATACTTTTTTAAATTGATAGATTTTAAGTAAATTTTAAAAAATATATACGTATAGTATTCAAAATAAAAAAGTTGAAATTATTCATTAATCTTATGATTTTTCCTTCATTTTTTAAGTATTTTATATAGAAGTATTTCTTTAACAATAGATCTTCGCATTATGAATAAAAATGATTTAAATACAGAAAAATTAATTACAGATTTTTCCCCCTCAAAATAATATGAAGTTCGATGTTTTGTTTTTGCCCATAATTTTTATATACTATATAATATGTGTTTTAAGAAGATTTCTTCAAGTCAGATGCATACTCATCTTCTTTTTTCATTATTATTATGAATTAAGAAGTGTAACTTCTTTGAATTAATGTTTGAAATTTTCTTTGATAATATTTTAAAAAGAGAAAATATTCTGATTTATATCTTACTTTTTATGAGAAAATAGATCTTATTTGTTTTCTAAAACTTGCTTTTTTTTTTGTTTAAACAAGAAAAATTAATTTAAATGAGTTTACCTTCACATGGCATACTGGAAAAAGTTGTATTTTTAGTTTGGTCAAATACCTATTCTCTTTTTCCATAAATTAGTTGACAGAATTTGTACATGTGTTTCTTCAGCCTATTTTTTATCACACACACCTCTTGTAATAGCTAAGAATCCTTAACATAGAGTCCTTTTTAACTATTGAGTAAAAGTGACTATGTTTCTGTGAATTCAGCTATTATTTAACTTCTAAGAAATGTGTGTTATTAAAAAAAATTTTATTGCTGCATTGACATAAGTATATTGTCAAATAAAATAACATTTAGTACAGTGATGTAACGGAGAATATTAAGGCCCCCCCCTGCAAAGTTGGGTTTTACCTTCAGTATTTTATAAAGTAGTTAAATACGTACTTGGCATCAGTCAGGCTTTGGGCCCCTTTAGAATCTTGGGTTTCCCCCTAATGCTGGGATTGTGCTGGTGTATTTAATGCCACTGATTTAGTAACCGCAATGTTTATATCTGCATTTTTTTTGTAATAAAAGAAAATTAAATGTGCAAATAGTTTTTAAAAGCAGGCCCAATGGTCAAGTGGTAGTGTTTCGCGCTTCCACACCACGAGTCCGTTTTCTATTCTCGGGCTGGGCAAGGTTGACTCAGTCTTTCATCCTTACTGCAGTGGGTTGATAAATGAGTACCAAAAAAAAAAGCTTGCTTGGGGACTTAAACATTGGGGATCTTTCTTCAGATGACCACCTGATTGGGACATCTGCTCATGCACCTCAGCTCCCAATGGTCATATATACTGGGTTGGGCACAGGGCCGTCATGGACTGTTCCACCACTGAGTTTGAGTTTTTTTAAAAGCAAAACTTAATCACTTGACCATCATTATAGAAGAAAAGTATGTGAAAAACCTGAAGTAACTTAAGTAAATATGTTCTTTAAAAAATGTATATATGGTTATATATATTTGGTATTTTTCTGTTAAAACAATATAATTTGGCACTTTTTCAAAGTATTATTTTTATGTGTTTCCTTAGACCTAAGGGGTGATTTTAGTTCTGTTTGGGTTCTTTCTTTTCGTTGGTTTTTTTTGTACTAACTTAGGGAATTTGATAAAAAATTTGGGAAAAAATAAAGCAGAGAGATTTTGAGAAAATATTGAGTAGTATTTACTCAATGTCATTCAAAGAAATCAGCCAAATACACAAATTTAGCATAAAATATGTAGTATGGCGTTTATAAAAAAGTACTGATTATTTGTTATATTATTTATTATATTTTTATATTGATTGTTTATATTCATCTTATTGATTGATTTTGAGAATATTATTAATTGAAAAAATATTGTCTCTCTCTTTTATATATATATATATATATATATATATATATATATATATATATATATATATATATATATATAAAGAGACAATAAGGATTTCAAAGTCAGCATGTTAGTGGTCTTGCTGTGAAGATTATATCATAACACTCATATCACAGTTTACATTTTTTCCACACACATCTTGAACATCTTACACATTGTTGACAACCTAGCAAATTTACATTTTTGACAATCAACCAATTCAAATTCTACCATATTTGCTTGTCGTCTTTTTTGATATCTGTCTTTGCTGGCTGGTTTAAAAGTTAGCTCAAAAGATGTGTTTATGTATATTCGAATTTTTTAACTTGGTGAATAATTGATTTTCATTGATGTCAAGACGCTTGATTCTCTTCGTAAAAGCTCTGTGAGTAAAGAAATTTTGTTAAATTATTTTTTGAGAAAAATATTTTTCTTTTCTTATGTAATTGTTTTAGGATTTTTCTACTTTTCTTTTCTTACGTAATTGTTTTGCGATTTTTCTACATTAAGAGTTTAAGAGAGTTTGTTACATAATAGTAGTGAGTGGTTTTATCATACTCTGAATTTTTGTTTATTTTATTTTATTTGGTTTTTCCTACCGAGTTGCAAAGGGGGAAGGTTGGTGCCTTCAAACTAGTTTAACCCCACTTATCCGGTCCTAAGTCCGAAATTGCTTTCTGACTCGCTAGGTTCTTCTTTTTTGTAGTTTCTTTTTTTATTTTTCTATAATTTTGATCTTCATGTTTAGCTTTTTTATATTTTTATAACACTATTTCTTGTTATGTTCATTATCTATTATTTCTTGTTTTTGATATATAATACAAATTTCTTTCATATATATATATATATAATAAAGTTGCTTCTATTTTGTAAAATTGTGCATATAAATTGGATTCATTCTAAGGGAATCAGGACATGCTCGAAAGAGTAAAATGCCAAAATTAAGACTCTTTAATTATGAGTCATATATCTTTTAAAATTTCCAGTATAGTTTAGATTTTTTTATGTTCTAAATAAAGATAATTTGATTATTCTGTAGAACTATAAAAATAACTTTTTATAGTTCAAAAGGGGTTTTTTTTCCTACTTAACTTACGTAATACATAATTTTTGAGAACTCATAATATATACTTATGTTTAGGTTCCATTTTTTAAAAAAGTATCCTTTTTTTTATGCAAAATATTTTTTACATATATATAACACAAAATACAGTGAACCTATTTTTTTAGTAAAATCTTTGTATAGTTTCTGTAAAAAAATTATAAAACTTTGAAATTTTGAAATTTTTTATTTTTCTGCTTTTTTTATGCATAAATCCATTTTTAAAAAATTAGGCACTATTTTAAAAGAAAAAAAATTAGGTTCACTATATGCATATACATCTTGTATAGAAGCATAAAAAAATCTGGAATCATATAGTGCAATACTTTTTAAAAAAAAAATGCACCTAAATGCAAAAAAATATGCTTTTGAAAAAAGGGAAAAAACTAAAAAAAACAATGTTTTCACATATTATACACTTAATTAGTATTTGCTTGCCTTTTTTTATATGCTTATAATAATGTTTAATCATTTTCTAGAGTTACAAAAGTAATTTTAAAATCATATGTTTTTTTCCCTTTGTTTTAGTTAAACTTGAGCATAATTTTCGAGATCTTGTAATACTTTCTTGTAGGTACCATTTCTTACAAAAATATTTCTTGAATATACAAAATATTTTACACATATATATAAAGCAACATATAGAGCATAATTAACCAGTTTTTTAATGAATTAATTGCATAATTCATTTCAAATAATCTTAAAACCTTAAAATTTTGAAAATCTTAATTTTCCTTTTGCACATATAAATCTATTTTGTAAAATTTTAGACATTTTATACGAAAACATATTTTGTTCACTATATGCACATGCATCCTGTTTAGAGAATTTTATTATTCATTCAAATGAAAAAAAAATCGAAAGTTTATATAGATCAAACACAGGAGAAACTACACATTTAAAATATGTCAAAAGGGGTGTGGTAATTTGTTTACATTTCTACTTTTCATATTTTTGGGATATTTTATCTACAAACATATAAGTATTATACATTTTTAGATTCAAAAAAATATGCATTACCTTTTAGAACTAAAATTGAAAAATCGATTTTTCAAAGTATATGATGTCCTGGTTAAATTGGTTATTAAAGTTAAATTGGTTCCGCCACGTTTTATCAAATAATAGACTGAAAGATTAGTGGTCAATCAAACCCTTAAAAATGCATTATATTTGTTTAAAATAAATTTTAATCTAAAAAAGAGAGCAAGGGGAAAATATAAAGGTTTGTTGTTGTTCTTTTTGAAATGTTTTCGTTTTGCAATTTTATTTTAACTAGCTGGGTATAATTGTCCTTGCAAATTTTTACAAGAAAACCTATGATAAGCTAAACTGGAGGTTTCACGCATATTAAAAAAGATAATATTACTTTCCAATTCATGAAATATTCATTTCTGATTAAAATTTCAGTTAGTTTATCTGAAAAGTTTGATTGATTTAATGTCATAGTTATAGTTAGTTTTGTCACAAATATAAAAAAAAATTGAAATTCATTTGTAGAAACATTTTTTAAATTTGCATTTGTAAAAGTAAAAATATTATGTATACTGTTATCTATAATGTTGAAAATAATTAAAATTACACTTTCTGTTCACCATTGTATTGATAATATTGAACCAAATCATTGTTAATTTTTTTTATTTTTTAAAATTGTTTTTGATATTTCTTCTATTATAAATTATAGGATTTTGATTCTAAAAAAAATGTGTATTTCATATCTTTGAATTAAATTTTTTAGGTACCATCATTTTATGCTTGCTATTTGACTAGGAGTTTCCTGCTTTAAAAAATGTCACCAATTCTTACTTTACCAATAACCAAGGTATTTTTAAATAAATATTTATATAGTATTTACCTTTTGAATAATTCTTTTGTTACCATTTCTATGTGATTTTTTTTTAGTAGAAGCAATGTATAATAATAATTAAGAGATCCTTACATGATATGAGGAGTAGATTGAAAAATAAATAACGAGAAAACTTAATTTCTTGCTTTAAAAAACATTTTATGGGAAGAAAATACCATGTGACTCAGAGCGCCACTTTGTGGAAGGGTAGGATACTGGAGGATCATACCTTTTCTTAAAATTATTCCATTCATTGGTACATTATTACACTTTGTACCTCAGAAAAGGTATAAATTGTACAATAAAAATCAATAAATGTAAGTTAAATAAAGTAGTAACAGAGTTCTATTCAATTTATTTACTGTGCTATTTTCATATCATCTATAGCTGCAAGCCCATTTAATTTTAGAATAATTTTAATGCAACAAATGTACCCTATGATACTTTTTTAGAATTTTTTTTAAATCGAGAGTGAGATTGCTTGTTAAAATTCTCATTACAGTCTGAAAGTTAATAACAGCTAACTTGCTCTTACATTTACTCTTGTCGATCTGCATGCAAAAACACTTTGTTGACACTTATCTGTTGACCAAATATAGAGAACATTTTCTGCTGGTGGGCTGTCAGTTGCCCACCCTTGGACTAAGATATTTCTTAAAATAAATGTATTGTATTTAAAATAAATGTGTAGGATTCTAAAGGACATTGAAATATAGAAATGAAGTTATACTCAATTTTTAAACACACACAAACAATATCAAAATAAGTACATTTTGTTCAATATTATGCTGGTTTTACGGCAATTTCCCAAATTGAAATCTTTTTATTTGTGTTTGATTTAATTCTCTAAAACTTTTTAGCATTTGTTGATCCAAAAAATTAGGCATCTCTAATTTTATTTAATAAAGGTCTCTATTGTACCTTCTATTTTCACATTTCAAAGATTCGGTTGACATGTGTGTAATTACCATGATACTTATCACTTTCACTGTCAAAATGTAGAATTAAAGAAATTTGAACAATTCTTCTGTTCATTTTCCTATGCATTTTTTGGCTATTAATAATTTGCGTATGAATATTTATATAAGGGTGTTTGTAAAATATTTATTATAAGAAACAATTTGAAACTTCCAAAATATAGTTTTTGCAAAATGTATTTAAGTCTTATTAGTACATTTTTATGAAAATATGTAATTTTCCTATAACAAATTAATTTTTAAAATTTTTATGCAATTTATTTTAAGTAAATGCAACAAAACATGATTTCCCTGAATGCTTTATTTCTTTTAGAATTATAATTATAGTATTTTATTTATTTATTTTTTGCTTTCACTCCTTTTTTGATCCATTGAAGTAAAATTGTTACAATTGCAATCATTAAAAGTTTATTATGTATTGGTATTTATTCTTTGCAAATTCTTTTTGTTCATTCAAAAGGATTTAATATTTATTTGTGGGTTAGTGTAATTATTTAATGAATCGAACAAATTTAGTTAAGACTTAACACCACTAGAAGGAAAAACTGCAACTTGAATTGTTGTTTGTATTCTGTTTGTATTTCTACTTTGTTAAAAAGTTGAGAGATTTTACATTATTTTTTATTAAAATATTCTTTAAAAAAAATTGTTCCTTTAGTGTATCACATTTATCAATTTTGTGTAAAAATTATTGGAGAACTATTGTTTTACATTTGTAATGTTGTATTCTTTTGTCTTTTTCTTTTTTAATGCATGAATTTTTATATTTCCATGGTATTTTTTCATTGTAGGTATCTCAGATGATTAAAAAGAAAATCCTTAGTGTGACTGATTTATGTTCCTTATGCCTTGAAAGGGTTAACAAGACAAAAAAGTTAAATGCATTTATTACCATCTCTGAAAATATAGCTTTAGAGCAGTCATCATATGTGCAGAAACGTATTAATGAAGGTATTAATTGCTTTACCTTTTTATGAATAATTTATGCTAAACTAAACATATGTACATAACATTTTATTATATGTGTTTTACAAAGTATGAATTGACTAAAAAAACTGAGGAAATTAATTCAAAATTGAATTTGATTTACACATGCTGAATTTCTCTTGTTTTCCCCTACTAGTGGGTAAAACTTTTGTAATTCAACTAGTTACATAAGCATATAATTTTTCTTATTTCTCTTTTGACATATTTGATATCATCCATGTACTAGGGGGTACTGCATACTTTCACTGCACAAGGGGACATGAAATGTTTTTTTTTTGTAAATTAATTTTAATTGACAACTTTTATTTAATTACAGTCCATTTCACTTAGTTACTCCTTTCATAAAATTGGATCTAATTACAACAAATTGCTCCACCACATACTTTTTACTTCCATATTTGTTTATCTTTAATTATTCATCAGTTTTGTAATAAAGAATTTAAATTGAGTAGGTTATTGTGGTAAATTATTGTATACTTTATTTTTATGTGTATCTTTTAAACTCAGTAAATATTTCTTTTTCAGAAGTCCATTTGAGTGTTTTAGATGGCATTCCTATTGCCTTTAAAGATAATTGGAGTACAAAGAATGTGCATACAACATGTGCTTCTAAAATGCTTAGCAATTATATTGCTCCTTATGATGCAACTGTTGTGGAGAAATTATGCAATAAAGGTGCCATAATGATAGGGAAAACTAATCTTGATGAATTTGCTATGGGGTATGTTGTTCTATATATTATCAGGTTATCAAAAATTATATCTTAAAATTATTTTTTAAGATTTTATTAAGTAATATATTTAGTAGAAATTTAAATCTTAAGTTTGTCTCTGGCAAATTAAATCTCTAAATTTAATAAAACTGTAATGTATTATCATTTTATTTTAAAAGTATAAAATAATTTGAATTGAAAAGGTGTATACTTGTAGCCATTTATTTCCATATATTTAAGTGATGGAATTAAATTTACTTGATGTTTTGATGTTTTTACCCTCACACATATTAGTACACATAATACACACATTGTAGTGTTTATTTTGATTTTTACTCTTTAAAAATTTTATTTTCTATCAATCTAATTGTATAATTGTATATATGGTATTTTGAAGTAAAAAAAGAAAAAATTTTATTTATGAGTAGAAAAAGTATTTGATTGATCTATAATTTTCCATTAATAAATATTTCTTTAGAAATCAAAACAACAAACTAATTGAAGTCTAAATATTATCCTTTATTTGAAACCAATTTCTTTTTCCTGTATAAATTGCATATGAATGTTTTTCAAAATTTTTCATTTTTATTTTATATTTTTTATTTTAACTTTAAATTTTATATGTGAAAAATTTAGGAATTCATATTTCTATTTTAAAGAGCTGAAGAGATTTTTTAAAACATTTATTAGTAATTTTTCTTTTATTTAATTGTATTATGTTCCAATTTTTGAGAGAAATACAATTTTTGATTAGTTATTTTTTATTTTAATAGAAACAAGTTTTTGAATAGTATGTATTATGTAAAATGACTCATTCCAGGTTTAAAAAAATCTTAGGACAAAAAAAAAATGTGTTTTGTTTTGTAAAAGAGCACAGTTTTTTGTATAATTGTTAAATATACTTCTAAAAAAATTTTTAAAGAAAAAAAACTCAGTAAAAAATATAGGTAGATAAAAAAAACTCTTACAAACTAATAAGGAATATTCAAACAATTTATTATTTTACATTTTTAATATCTTCTTTTACAGATTAATTTAAACGTTTTATTTTCTAATTATTTAAGAAATGTGAATTTTTTTTCATTTGCAACATTAGTGTTATATTTTGTTTTATGAAGAATTATTAAAGTATGAGTCATGTTAATCAGTTTCATTTTTCAGCTCAGCTACTGTAGATTCTTATTTTGGACCTACTCGAAACCCTTGGCGTTCAGGATTAAAATATAAGCTTAAGAAACGATCAACGCTTTTATATAATAGTGATAATACCACCTTTAATAATGACAATGCTCAAACGAATCAAGAAGCATTGGATGAAAACGATTTCTTTGTGGCAGGTGGTAGTTCTGGAGGTAGTGCAGTAGCTGTAGCTTCAGGTTCTTGTTTTGGGTTAGTTTTGTATTATTCCCCCACTTTTGTTTATTTAAAAAAATTTAAGGAATTTACATGTTATCCATATAATTTTGTCTTTTTAAAAATTATTCTTTTAGTGAGGTTTATATTACTTAAGAATTATTTAAAAATAACTAGAATATAAAATTCATCTTGTAAAAGGAATGTCTATTATTGTAAATGCATTAATGTTTGGGATAATTATTTGGTTAGATTATGTGTTCACACAATTTAATTCTTAAAATGGTTCAATAAATTTATTGTATTTTTTTCACTTCAAAAATTTTTTTTATTATATTATTTTGAGTTCAATGTGTGCAATAGATATAATTACAATTTATTTTTAAATTATGCTTCTGCATTATAATATAATAGAGTATCAAAAATGAAGCATGGATTTTAAAATATAAATTATCTTTGAAATGTTTTGCATTGTGCTTGGGAGAAAGTATTAAATGCTTTTAGGTCATATTGAAAATTATGAAATGAGTTAAATGTATCATTAATCTTAAAATAAAATATTAAAACAAATTATAATTTTATATAAATAAAAATAATTTTTTTTAAAAAAAAAATTTTATTGGCTTTTTTGAGAATTTTTTGAAATAATATTGCTTTCGATTTAAATAGTATGTCAATTTTTTAATTGTTTTTAATGACATTAAATGTATTTTTATTCAAATCAAAAATTTGATTGTAATTGTAAGATTTCATTATATAAAATGGACAAAAATCTTAAAATATGAAACATTCTCCTTGTCATTGATTGGAAAATTTCTGTATTATTCTTTGCTATAAGTTAATGATTGCTTTAAAAATTCAATCAAAATATTCCTGATAATATATAAAGAAACCATTGGAAGTTCAATTTGACAATCTTTTAACTGATAGACTGCTACAATTTAAAAACACATTTACACAGATATTTTACCATGAGCATTGCTGTTCAGTGAATATTATTTTATCTGTCATCTATAAAAAAAATCTTATAACTGTGTATGCAATACCACCTAATATTTTGAAACTTTCGTATGTATTAAGGGAAATGTCATTTCATATACCAATCTCAGCATTGTAAATAATTCTGGTTGTATTGTTATCAAAATTTTTCTACTTCAATTTTTAGAAGGAAATCAATTTTTTTTTAAGAAAAACTATCAATTAATTTTTAAGTTCATTAGAATTTCTTTCTTTTTTATTTATGCTTCTTGTATAATATCTTGTACTTCAAAACTAACATAAATTATTAATTAACTTATACCATGTTGTTACTTTATTGTAATACTGTATTTTTGTTTTAAAAATTCATATTTTATTCTCTTAATACCACTTGAATTATTTATATAACAAGTTGTATGCTGAAGTTCCTTTATCATTTTTGCAGTGGCATTGGTTCTGACACTGGAGGATCAACCAGAAATCCTGCTGCACTTTGTGGTATTGTTGGACTAAAACCTACCTATGGATTAGTATCCAGAAATGGTTTAATTCCATTATGCAATTCATTGGATGTGCCTGGAATATTAACTCGAACTATAGATGATGCAACTGTTTTGCTTAGTGAGAAAATTAATCAATTTTAAGTTCTAAATTAAAGTCCTGTGATTTTTTAAAAAAAATTAAAGTATTGAATTTTTTTAAAGATCATTTGGCTGGTCATGATTCCAAAGATTCGACTACAGTCACTCAACCATTTTCTCCGTTTACAATACCTGATGATATTGAAGTTCATAAACTTCGGATAGGAATCCCAGAGGTGTGCATGTAGAGTATTTATTTTAATTAATCAAAAGTTATTTTTATAACTTGTATTTTATAATTATTTTGTTATTCAGTTTCTTTATTGACATTCTTTTTTTTTTTACTACTATTTGCTATTAAATATTTAAATTTTGTTTTATGAAATATCAATTCCAATGAGAGCTTTGCTTTCTCTTTTGTATATACATTTCCTTTTAGCTCCTATTTGTCATATACCACAGGTGGGGAACCTTTTTACCATTAGAGGCCACATGTGAATTACTAAGTAGCAATTAAGGAAGCCGCATGGGTTGATGTACCTATAAATGTGACTTTTATGAAATTATTATAGTTTTTACAATTTGGTGCATATATAGAAATATTATAAAAAAATTAAATCCTTATTTATTTATTGTTTTACATAAAAAAGTTACAACATAAAACATTTTTATATTCACATAAGGGTAAAATTTTGTTGTAACATTAATCATTATTATTTCTTCATAAAATTATTAAATTCACAGATACTACTGTTGTTTTGTATTTCACTATTGGTATTTTTATTTATGTAAGCATATATGTATAGGTTTTTAAAATTAATAAACAACTACATATTTAAATACCACTTCAAATAAAAATAACAAAGTAGAAGTATTTTTTAATAATTTTGATATTATAAAGAATTAAATAGAAAAATAAGTGTACTAAATTTTAAATAACTGGCATAGCAACAATTCCTAAAATAATTTGAAAATCCAATGGAAAATACATACATATATATTCATGCCATTCTTTATTTAATTCAATTGATTATATAATTGTAATTTTTTTTATTAAATATTAATTAATACAAGTGCTAACTTTTATGAAGGCCATACTAGAAACTCAGGTAGGCCGTGGGCTCTCCACCTCTGTAATATACTTTATTTGAAACTTCTTACTTTTTAACTCATGTGATACTTAGTTTGAAAAAGACGATTTTTAAAAAATTTTGTACATTTTTTAAATATACTCTTTTGTTTGGATGGGATGAATTTTCAATATTGTTTTAATTTTATGTCTGTATATTTAATTTAAAATTTATGTGTATTATTGATAAATTTATTTATTACTACAGTAAATGTCTTTAATAATTGTTTGATATTTTAAAAATTTCTTTAATTAAAAATGCTTTCTCACTAATGAATGATTAAAATGTTTGTTGTTAAATTTTGTACAAATATTCTCAATCGTACAAAGATTAATTCTGTGGTTGAATCCCTTTTATAATTTGCAGCATGACTAAGATCAACATCACATTACAAAATAAGCTTTAAATAATTAATATTATGTTACTTTAAGGGGACAAGATTGACTTTATATACTTTTTCTGTATTGATTTTTACATTAGCATTTTAATGTATATTTCAAGATACTGATCTATTTATTTTTTGATGAGATAATTCAATTCAAATAAAAAAAAAATTTGTAATATTCATTATTTGAAGTAAATATTCAATAATTAACTTAGTTTTAAGGAAAAATTTATAATATCCTTGTAATTTATAGTTCATTATGTACATAAAAATTTTAGCTATATATTGGGGTGCATGAAGTGTTAATTTTTTTTTAAAATGTGTAGTTAAAACTACTATGTATATATATTCATAACTATTCACTATATTCTTTAAAAATGTGACTTCAAATAAAAAATAGAATAGAAATTGAGATAATTCCAACTTTTAAATTAATGATTTGTAAAGACTTTTTGACTACTTCTTTTATGTTAATCATTTTATTTATTTGGCTCTTTTGTTAATTAAATATAACTGTAGTTGTAAAAGAAGTTTGTAAAAACTGCATTTATTTTCTTCCAAAATGTTTATATGTGACTCATTCTTTACATCTAATAACATCTATTTCTGAATCAAAATCTGGTTCATTTAATAGGTGAAATCAAGACAGATTTAGAGTAAATAATTAATATGATATAGAACTAAAACTGTGTGTTTCAAAAGAATGAAATAAATAAATTTTAAGCATTGTAGAATAAATAAGAAGAAATTTTAACTATTTTATAATACTTTCTTTTTGATAAAATTTTAATTTAAGACAGCATCCAAATGTATACATTATTGTATTCCAATCTAGTTTAAGATGTTTATAATACTTTTCAACTGCATTATCTCTCTATATATAAACAAAGTTTTTCGTAATGATGTTATAAATTTATTTCTCATACACAAGAACCATAATAAAAGGCAGTAAGTCCTTCAGTGGCGTAACGGATAATATTAGGGCCCCCCTGCAAACTCAGATTTTGGGCCCCAAGCCCAAATATGTACATTAGCTGTAGTCAAGCTTTGGGCCTTCTAGAGTTCCTGCCCCCCGCAATGTGGGGGTGTACGTTACGCCTCTGAAGTCCTGTTTAGTATTATGGTTTCAAATTAAATACTAGATGTATGCTTGAAAAACTATAAGTTATGGCCATAATTTGTGCAAAAGAAATTAAGAAAAAATATGACAGCAAAAAAGCAGATGCAATTGAATTTTCTAACTTGCTGCTGAAAATTGAAGTACAAATTAAAATGCAGAGAGGAAGCCTTGAATTTATTTTCTTTTCTTGCGTGCATTATTTTAAAAACAATAGAGCTACATAATGCATGATAAGTACAGTTTTACAATTAAAGCAATGAGTATGAACAGTTGTATGATTTGTACAATGGGGATTTGTCTACTATTAGGGGGATCCCTCCCCCCTAGTATGTATTAAAAAAATTTAAATTTCATGCATATATTTATTAATTAATAGCATTTAGCAGTGAATTATAGTTAATTGTTAAAAGTAAGAATCAAAATAATATTCTTGGGGGTTTCTTTCTTTCCCCTGTCTTTCTCTTTAAATGGTTGAAACTATTGAAGCTCCACATTTTAGACACAGGCAGATGCTCGGTGGATTGGAGCAGTTTCAGGGCTGATCAAGAAACTTGAACGATTGAATTGACAGATGATTTGTTGAGACAACCATAAAAGACAGACATAACATTGTCTTTTAGGATGATGAGAATAAATGATAACTTATATGTATAATTACATTTCATATGGGGTCTTAGGGCCTGCATAATTTTTCCCGCCTAAGCTGATTTCTTTGGCCAATCTGCCACTGATTTTAGACTTATGACTACAAATTTAGTTATTGTACCTTTTAAGCAGCTGTAACTGATCTAAGATACAAGGTGTAATTAATTAACTAATGAATCAATGAATTTTTAACATGTTAAAAAACTTCAATTTCTTTTCTTATTCTTATTTATCTTGTTAAAGTTAAATCATTTTTTGATGTTTGTGTGATTTAATCATTTTTTTAGATAGTGAAATTTTTTTTTATTATTTTATATTGGTAAACAATAATATTTATAACATGTTTTATGTGCTAAGTTATTTATCATTCATTTTACAAGTATTGTAAGTTAAGAAACGAATATAAATTCAATGAGTTTGTTTGATAATCACATGCTAAATTAAAGTCTTATAAGTGTTATTCAGATTAAAATTTTTTAAGAAATATTCATTTCCATATCCTTTTTTTATTATAAAACAAAGTAATTGTATTTGCATTGCTCAAATTTTTAATTTATCCTTAATTTAAGGATTCTTGAACTAATACATGTATTTTTTTTTACCTAAATATTTTTTAATAATTATGATATATACCGAGAAGAATGTATCACACACACTTCTACAAATGTTATGCATGCTCTTTTAGAGAGTGTTTTATTTCTGCTTATTTTATTCTATTTCTATTTCTATCTGATTTATGGTATCACGAAAATTATAAAAATATTGCAGGAATATAGATGCCCTGGTATGTCATCTGAAGTAATCAACATATGGAAAAAAGTTGCTGATACATTTGAAAATGCAGGAGCTAAAGTGACAAAAGTATCTTTACCTCATACTAAGTTTTCAATAATGTGTTATTCAATTTTATGTTGCTGTGATGTCGCTTCTAACTTTGCTCGATATGATGGAATAAGATATGGTAAATAGTGCATTTGGATTATTTCAATTAAATTCAATATTCTAATTTTTTTTAAAATTCTTTATGGTTTTGGTTGATATAATTTAAAGATTAGAAAATTTGAAAGCATTTCTAATAGTCTGAATGATTTTAAAAATTATAAATCACTTCCATTGCGCTAATCATTGCAACTTTTGCTTAGCAATAGAAAATTGATTATGATAAATTAAGAGCAACTTATCAAAGTTTTGAATTTAATATTCATATTAGCTTATTGATAATAAATGTACTTCTGAAGTGTAATTTAAAAATCATGGGTGGTTATAGTCTTGGATTCATGTAAAGCACAAAAAATAACTAAATAAAAATCTTTCAGATTCTCTTTTATATATCTAGTGCTTATGTTTTATATTAGATTTCATTCTCAAAAATATATATAATGAATTCATTTTGAGTAGTAATATCGTAAAAACTATCTTAAATTCAGTTATCTGTACTTTATGCTGAAAAGTGGAAATTTCTTACTCTTTATTATATATATGTAGAGCTACAGCATGGTGTATTAGTGGATTTAAATCGTAACACAGTATTTTGCTAACAGTGCTAATGTTTAATGATGAACATTGGACATAGGACTACACGACTGCATGCAAACACATGAAGATGAATTGAATCAAGTTCAGACAGACACTTCTGCTACTCAACATGATGGTAACAAAGTTCTTAAACTCCTTGCACAGTTCTCATACAACTGTGCCAGTGGTAACACAGTTCTTATGTACAGTTCACAATAGAGTTCAGGTGATGAGTGGTCTATGCATCACTCCTCCTTCTATTCTCGCAGCTGGTCCCTTCACAACCAGTTCCATCTCACAAAATATCTTACTCTCCTCTTATTAGTTCTTTGGTGGCTTCATTGTCAGCACCCCTATGGAAAATCCCACATATATATGTATGTTGCTAGAAGCTGAGTGGTCAGTGACGTAATGTAATGTACACCCCCGCATTGTGGGGGCAGGAACTCTAGGGGGCCCAAAGCTTGACTGACCCAAAGAATGTATTTGGGCTTGGAGCCCAAAACCTGAGTTTGCAGGGGGGCCTAATATTCTCCATTATGCCATTGTGAGTAGTTATAATAGTTATAATTGTAAACTCATGGAAAACATTGTCGAGTTATAGGCGTGAGTCCTGGTGCCATTGAAGATCTGCCATGTAAAGGGGATGATGCACATTAAATCCATGGAGGCTCAAAGTCTTTGTGTTGTGAGATGTGGAAGTTTGGAAATTTTCTCCTCTCTTCCCAGGTGTTGCCCTTATCCTTTGACTTGTGGTTCTCAAAATTTCACCAGTAGCCATTATGTTGCTTCAAAGTGCGATGTGAATTAATATCAAATGTCTCATATTCTAATTTTCATAATTTCTTTCTTTCTGATTGTAGGACTTTTTTATTACTAAACTATCATTACATGTAATCATTCTTATGTTTTGTGAAATTTATATATGTACCAAATTATAATCTACAAACTATATTGTAGTATCATAAATTTAGCTATCTAAACGTCTTGCATGGAAGCATAATTTTATGTCATTATTATTGTTATATTGATAAAGATGTAGTTATCAAAATAGAATGATGTAGAATGCTCTGAAATGGGCTTTATTCAAATAATCAAGTTTTTAAATTATTGCATTTCTATTTTGTGTAAAAAAAGAAGTTTACGTTAAATAGTTTTGCATGTAATAATAAAGTATAAGGAAATGTTTTGGACTTTTTAGTGAAATTTGAGAGAGTAATATAAATATTTTGTGAAATTTTCCAAATTTCCAAATCTTTATTACTGTTATTGCTTTATTTCAAGAGTTATGAATGTATTAAAACAAAAAGGAAATTGAATGTAGCTGTTGAATATAAGCATTTATTTTTACTTTTTATTCTGTTAATTATAAATTGAAAGGCATCAATTTAAAATATATAAAATTTTAATTCCATCTTAATTTTTTTCTTTACTAATTAAGAGCCTGCTTCAAAATTTAAGAATTATATAGATGCAAATTAATTTTAATTTAAATATTAATTTTTGTTTTACTTAAGGTTATAGATCTGCTGCTGAAACTATAACAGAGCATCATTACGCTATTACAAGGAGAGAAGGACTTGGAGATATTGTTCGAGAAAGAATCCTTGCTGGAAATTATTTTTTGCTTAAAAAGTAACATAATTTAGTTAATAAAAATAAAAAGTAATAAGCTAAATAACATATAATTTCTTTTATAAAGTGTTACTTTAACACGGATGATGTAATATGTTTAAAGAGAATTCAATAACTAAAAAAATTACATAAGTTTTATTTAGATTTGTTCATAACTTATTAGTAATAATAGATCTTTGCATTTTCATTCACAGTTACATGATAGAGATTATATATATCTTTTAATTTTGTACTTCTCTTTTTTTATATAGCTTACAAAGATTTATGGAATTGATCAAATTACATATAAATATTTATGTGTATTATGCTTTAAAATTGTTTCCCAGTTATTTTTAAATCATTATTGTTTAAACCATTTATTGAATACTAATTTTAAGATTTTAAACTATGTTCAGAGTACAAAGATGTTATATGAGCTGATGTATGTAACGTGATAGCAATTTGAGTTATTCTAATCAAAAATCTTTTTGAGGCTTTTAATTTAAAACTGAAAAGCTTCTTATTACAATTATCTTGTTCTGCGACAAGATTACTTAGGCTTTTCTAAAACAATATGTAGTAATAAAAAGAATATACTTGTACTAAATTTTCAGTAACTTAAGTAATATTACTTATTATACTTTTATTTTTATGATAAAAAATAGTTTTATTTGTTTATTTTACTTTTTTTGTGTGGATTATTTTTAAGGCTATTTATATTGTAAAACCTTCAAACTGATATTTAGATCAAAATTATAGGAGATTTGTGTATTTTTCTGATATTTATGTAATATTAAATTCTATTATTTTCTTCCACAAGTATTATATCATTTAATGTATAAAAATGGTGCTTAATTCCAAACTTTTTTCTAAAAGAAATCTGAAAGAAACTAATTAAGAATGTTTTAATGCAGCTAAGTAATTATACTGTACTTACTATGATGTATAATTAGTAGTACATTTAGTGTCTGATTTAAAAAGCATTTTAATTTAATTTATTCATTTCATTTTTGTACCTAGTTTCTAAGAGATCTAAGAATGCTATAATTTCACTAGTACTATGAATTTTATGTCTTTTAATTTTGCTTTCTAGAAATTATGAGAAATATTTTCTTCAAGCTTCTAAAGTACGTAGACTTATATGTAATGACTTTGAAGCTGTGTTTAATGATGGAATTGACTTACTATTAACTCCTGTAACATTGAGTGAACCAGTTCCATATTCAAAATGGATTTTAACAGATAACAGAGAACATAATGCTGTAGATGACTTCTGCACTCAGCCTGTTAATATGGCAGGTACAAATTATTTTTATGTATTTCTTTTAGAAAATAACTTGATAATTAACCATTATTATAATAGAATAATAAAAAAATATCGTTCTATAGAACTTGTTAAAGAAGTATAATAAAGGAAACTATTTACAAAGTATTGCAATTTCTTTAAGGAAATTTAACTAAGGGCTGAAACAGGTCATTGTTCCTCTGAAATAAACTTTAACTTTCATTTTTCTTTAAAAATTAATCCTTTTTTGCATACATTTACTTGGAAAAGTATGGACAATTTTTAGTAAGTAAGATAATTTGTATGACTAATTATTAATGGTTGTATGTTTTTCAAAATATTGTTTATAATTTCTTCTTCCAAGCACTACAGCCGGTTACCAGCTAAGGCTGTCACAGTCAGCTTACACCAATGGCCACGGTAGCTGAGTGGTATAGGTATCGAACCGTGGCTTGCCTTGTCACATGTTCGAGCCCAGTACCACTAAAGACCCGCCGTGTAGGGCAGTGATGCACGTTAAATCTGTCGAGAGCTGAAACATCCTCCCGTTGGTGTGGTGTGGTAGTTAGGAGAGGGGGTGCCAGTTCAGGTGTCGTCCTCGTCACTTGACCATGGTTCAAAATTATGTGGTTGGTCGCCAAAAGCCCTCATGTAGCTAAAACAGTGCAACGTTAATAATCAATCAATCAATGAGTCAGTTTACAGCATCTTGATCTTTTTAGTGCTATATTCTTCCATTGGTTAACTCCCAAGTCTTTCAACCATTTTTCCACTTTATCCATCCACCTTGTTCTCAGTCTTCCTTTTTCCCTCCAGAGTTTGGAAAGTTATTTTCCTAACAGGATTTTCATCACTACATCGAAATACATGTCCCAGCCATCTTATTTGGGAAGAATTGATCACTTTGGCCATGTTGGGTTCTCTGTATTTTAATTGAAGTTTAAGGTTGCATCGTATTCTCCTGATTCTGTTTTCTCTTACTGCTCCAAAAATTTTTCTCTCGAAAGTCATCAGTTTCTCTTCCTTTTCTTTTTTAATTGTCCAGCATTCACTGCCATATACAACAATTGGTCTTACTAGAGTCTTGTATAACTATATTTTTGTTTTGCTACTTATGTATTTAGATTTAAACTGGTTTCACAATCTGTGATAACATCTGTTAGCCATCTTGATTCTATTTTTGATTTCAAATTTTGTCATTACTATTATTTACAATTGTGTATTATTGTGTACAATTGTATTATTAAATTGAGTTACTTGTTCAAACTCATATTCATCAATTTTCAGCGGTTGTAGATTTGAGATTTTGTTTGTTATTGCCATGAGTTTAAATTTTTCTTCATTGACCGTCAATCCTATATTTTTTGCTGCTTTCTTGAGCGCACTGAAAGCCTCTACTATAGCTTCCTTAGTTCTTCCTACGATACCAATATCATCTGAAAATGCTAGCAATTGTACAGATTTAACAAAAATTGTTTTCTGAATTTGTATACTAGAGTCTCTAATTGCCTTCCCCATCGCTACATTAAACAGATAGCATGGCAGGGAGTCTCCTTGTTTCAGTATCGAATGCATCCAATAATTGTGATCCCAATTTTACTCTGTTGAGTGTCATTCTTATAAGGTGAAACAATTTTTTAGGGATTCCCAGCTCCAACATTACCTGATACAATTCCTCTCTGATGATGCTATCATAAGCTGTTCTAAAGTCAATAAAAAGAAGATAAATATCTGTGTTAAATTCTCTGGTCTTATCAAGTGTTTGCCTAATGCTGTGTATTTGATCTATAATTAATCTTCCTTTTTGAAATCCACACTGGTATTCACCAATTACTCTTTTAGTATATGTAAAGGATCACTCTGCCTGGATTTGAGAATATCTTGTATGATGTGTTCAAGAGAATAATTCCTCTATAATTCTTACAGTCTAGCTTGTCTCCTTTCTTGTATATTAGATAAATGGAACCATCTTTCCATTCGATGGGTATTTTTTCCATGGTCCAAACACTAGTGATAATGGTGTGTATTTCTTTGATGAGTTTAGGCTCCTTTATGTTCAGGAGCTTAGCTTTAATACCATCCAATCCTGCCCAAATGTTATTATTTACTTTATTTACTGCTTTTTCAACTTCATCTATGGAAGATGGTTCTATTATTTGATTTTGTGGGATCCTGATTATGTCTTTCTCTTTTTCCTCTAAAGTATATTTTCCTTCAAGAACCGTTTTGAAATGCTCTCTACATCTCCTTAATATTTTAGTATTATCATTAATAAGTTCTCCATTTTCATCACAAGTGAGAGTTCTGAAACAAAACTATCTTCTTTTATTGTTTACTACATTGTAGAACTTACTTGCATCTGTTTGCTTTTTAAGGCAGTGCTTCTCAAAGTTTGAATGTTTGCGGCCCAATACTTAATCATATTTTTCATCGCGCCCCCCTCTGTACAATAACAATGCATTTAATTCAATAATACTATGCTTTGACGCTATAGCTACAATACGACTTTAACCTCTTAAGCGCCACGAGAGAATATAAACGTCTCGCTCAGCCAAAGTGTTAATTGCCCAGACGTATATATACGCCTTTCTGAAGTATTATCTTTTCTGTGCACTGCTATCCAGAAAAATATTTCATAGGCTTTTGAATGCAAAAAAAGGACATTGAGAGGGTCTGTAAAGGATTTGCTTATTTATTCCTTTCTCGGTGGCATTGGAGAGTGAATCGCGTAACTTTTAATTGGCAGTTAAAGGATTAATTATCAAGATAAGAGAGGGTTGATTTTTGTATAAAATTTTATATATGGCAAACCCATGAGGTCATTGGTAATTATTAATGTTGTTCTTAACCTAGTATTGTTACATTAATCATAAAATACATTGTACAATACTGATACATTTATAAGCTATATCAGTGTCAGTGCGTGTTTCATTTTTTATTATGTTAGAATGTATTTTGTTTGTTTACTTTCAGTAAACTAAAAAATTTTTTGAAACGATCTCCTTTTCTCGACTTTTCAAAATGCTCACGTCTCGCTCGTAGAGGTATCATGCCCCCTAGGGGATGCGCCCCACAGTTTGAGAAACGCTGTTTTAAGGTGTTCTATATTTCTTAATATATCTCCTCCCAATGCTTTCTATTCTTTTGTTTAAATATTCTTTTCTCTTGTTTCCTGATTTCTTTGTGTTTGTCCTCTGCCTTTCTACTCTAGTGTTTTTCTGTCATCAGTCTATAAGCTTGATTTTTCTTTTCATCTAAACTAATCCTTCGATTTCTTTTTACAATTACTGACAGATTCTTTAGCTGACTGTATTATGATAGCTTTGAATTATTCCCAACTGTGGTCATTCTCACTCTCTTCTTCAGTCGTTGTGAGTTCTTCTTTTATTTTATTCTTATACATATTTATTATGTTTGGTGCCTTAAAGTCATCTGTATCCAGGATCTTTTCTTTTTGGTCTTTCCTTTGATAAAAGCACTTTGAAATTTTGCCTCTCACCCTTGATGAAACCAAATAATGATCGAAATTAACGTTTTCTCCTCTGTAATTTCTTACATCTAGTAAGTTACTTTTGTCACTTTTGTCTATTAGAATATGATCAATTTGGTTCAATGTGCCTCCATCTGGCGAAAGCCACATATATTTATGTCTTTATGGGCAAAAAAATATGCTTCCAATGGCCATTTCTGTGCCAACTGCAAAATCAAAAAACCTATTTCCATTGTCCTCATGATGTAGACTATGTTTCTCCACATAGTTAAGTGCATTTTCGTCTTTACTTGTTTTTGCGTTTAAGTCTCCAATCTTATGTCATTTTGTGAACACTTGTGATATATTTCTTCGAGTTTTTCATAAAAAAACTTTTTCTGGTTCATCCTTATCCTCTGTTGGAGCATGTACACAGATGATACTTAGGCTATGAGGTCTGACTTTAACTCTAATTTTACAAATTCTTTCATTCACTGGTTCAAAATCAATAACTTTTTATCTCTTGTTCTTTTATTTACCACAAATCCTGTTCCAAAATGGTGCTGGTTATCTTGGCAACTGTAATACACACTGCCATTTTTCCTGCCCAATGTATCTCTTCCTATCAATCTCATCTCCTGTACAGCCAAAACATCTATTCTATGTCTGTTCACATCCTCCATTAAACTTTTCAGTGCTCCTCTTCTACATCATGTTCATAAATTCCATGTTCCTATATTCATTACCCTTTTCTGTCCAAGTCATCTGGCCGGGATTTGTCTGGCTTTTACTTTCTGAGATTTCTGAATAAGAAGTTTTTTTGTGGGGTTAGATTGTTAGCCTCACACCGAACCCTTAATCTGGAGGACCATGTCCTGCTTAGTCGCCTCTTATGACACGCAAGGACTACATTGGGATTATTCTTTCTCATCCGTTCACCACACGGGTGGTTTATAATTTAGCAACAGTTAATTTTATTACAATTTAGACCATTTATTTCAAAATATGCATGAAGCAAGATAATTATAAGTAAGAAATTCAATTCATGCAATTGATATGTTTTGAAATTTTTTCTATGCATTTTCCTTGTTTAGAAAGTACACTTTATTTTTATTTTTTTCTATTTAACAAAAATTAAGATGTATGGATATTTAGATGTACCTAAAAATATATGGATAATATTAAAAAAATTGTGTGGTTGTAAATTTAATAAAAATAAACTTGATATTTCTTATAATTGTCATATTTTTTTAATTAGGTTTGCCAGCTGTAAGTGTCCCTTGCTCTTTATCAAAATCTGGACTTCCTCTTAGTTTACAACTCATTGGTAAACCATTTCAAGAAAAGCAGATGCTTACTGCAGCAAAATGGATAGAACAGCAGATGGATTTTCCTGTCTTAGATTTAGAATGTTAGTATCTGAGTAAATTGTATATTAAGATTTTTGTAAATAAAGTGATAAAATAATGATATTGTGAAACTTTGTCGTATTGTCGTATGAATATTTATTATTATGCCCTTTTTCCCTAGTCATTCAGTGAACAATTGTCATTTGTTACAGGAAAACGCTTATAGAATTTTGTGCAGCTTTATCCAATTGCTATAATGTTCAAATTAATTGGGAGAAACATTTTTTTTCTTGTTCGAGTTGGTATGTGGTTACCAGTTATGTCCCGAATCGCCTCAAACCAGTTATATCTGCCCTGAAGTAATCTGATGGATCGACATTGACTATAATTTACCCGTTTGATTGGTTTTAGTATATTAATAGTTCAGTTGTGAGCCTTTCAGTGTGGTAGCTGGTGATTATTATTTTGAGTTCCACTTAACACGTGTTACTTTTGCTTGTTCAGAGACGGATATTACTCTGAGGAAGCGTTCTAATATAATCGCTCTTAATGAACACACTTCTATGACTGTGAGAGATATAGCTACGGTAGTTGGTCTGGGTAAATCAAGTGTTTCAAGAATTTTAAGAACATTTCAAGATTTCTGATGATTGTCTCCAAAAAAAGGAAGATGTGGGCTCAAACGGAAAATTACACTAAGAACTAATAAAATTTTAATAAGAAATAGCAAATAAAATCAAAGTAATTCAAGAACAGACCTTCTAAGGGATTTTTTGGTGTTGAAGTGAGTACCTCAACTGAACCGGAAATGGTACTGCAAGTTAGCCGTAAAGCATCAAGAGCGAGGGAAAAGAAAACAATGAAAAAACGTTTAACATGAGCCAAAAATGCCGATCCTGGACGGTTAACGACTAGAAGAAGGTGGTTTTCAGCGATGAAACGCATTTATTTGTGCAGGGATATAAATCAAGTGTAGTTAGACGAAGTGAAGTTCAGTTGCCAGTTCATATCCAACAGATTGTAACCCCCCCCCCTTCTAAACAGATGTTTTGGGATTTTTTCACAACAAATGGCACTGGCAGCTTAGTTACTTTTAATGGTATGATGACTTATGTTAAATACATAGAAATATTACGCAGTAGAATTGTTCCATCGATGGAAACATTCAATGGAACATTTCAACATAATTTGGCTTCTTGTCACAATTCTATATTGGTCAAGACTTTTATGCGATAAAATAAAATGCTTAATTGGCCTGGTAATTAACCAGACCTAAATCCTATTGAGAATTTATTACATATTCTCAAAAATCGTTCAGCTAAGATGAGTTGCACGACAACGAAACAAATTATAAAAAGTGTTATACAAGTGGGGTTCCAAAATAATGAAATCAAGAACATGTGCCTTGTCCTAGTGGAGTCAATACCAAAAAGAGTTGAAGAAATCATTTCTTCTATAGAAGGAAATACTTCGTACTAATATACAGATTTTTCGTTCTACTTAAGGTATATAATGATTAAAAGCTAGGGTTTTTTAAAAAAACCATTTTTTACCATTTTTTCTAATTAATTCGAACAGTATAGTATGTTTCCAAAAAAGTAAATTTTTCGATATTACCTAAGTTCTCATTTTTATGAATAGCACTATCATACTCTCCCCAAAATGCAAAAAAATTGCCGCGATTCACCGAAACATTTTGATGACTACAATTTCAGTAATTAAAGTGTATCAGAATTGTTTGTGAAAAAAGTGTCATTAACATTTTGCTACTAAACTAAAATTAGATGATCGCGGGCGCCTTTTCTCAGAAGGATGGGCGAAAAAGGTAAACCATGTGTGATGACGGATCTAATCAAGAAATCTCCCACGACAAAACGGGGAGGGAGGACGTACCCCAAAGTACGAAACGCTCTATCGAAGCAGAGCGCCGGCGGGGCGAGGGGAAAAACGCAGGAAGGAAAGCGGGACGGCCGAAGGCAGTGAATCAAAGGCGTGAGCATTGCAATGCTCTTATTTTGATTCACTCACCGTCGCTGTCGCTGTCTGTCGCTGGGCATATGGCTCGCGAAGCGAGCCTCCATCCCATATCATAACCTGTGAATGGTGCCTGGGGGAGTTAATTGTCCTTAATTAGGAGAAACACCCTGGCTTTCGTTGAGACGTAGTAGAGAGATGCGGTTAAATCAAAATTCAAAGTTAAAAAGTTCTTCCTGAAATAGCTGTGGTGGTTCCTTGTGATTTGAAAAGTGAACTGGCACTTGGCTGGCTGCCCTGATGTTAAATTATCATTATTGAATGGGAAGGTAGCCTGTGTGGGTAAGTGGTATATGACAAATAGGTAATTTAGATTGAGTTAAAGAAAACATTTGAAAATAAAGTATAAAAAAAAATTAGCAGTTCATTTGCCAAAAGGCAAATGAGGTTATTAAATGTTAGGATGGATTATAGGAGTCAAGGAGAATTCTCCTTGGTCTTTTGGTATTATCATGGGGAGTATAATTTTCAATATTAAGGATGTGATAGTTATTTGTTTGAGGTAAGGAATCAAAAAAGTTTATGGCAAGTTTTTGAATGTAACTTTTAAAAGTCGGAAGTTTTAATGCCTTGTAAATATCTGCATTTCTCATATACATATTCGCATGAACAATCATGCGAATAGTTTTATTTTGGGAAATTTCAAGTGTTTTTAAATTGCTTTTAGCGGCATATCCCCACACAGGACAACCATAACTCAAGATGGGCCGCAGAACGGCAGTGTAGAGAAGTACCTTATTATCTCTAGTCATTGTAGAATCCCGGCAAATTAGAGGGTAGATTAGTCTTAGAGCATTCCGGAATTTGTTTCGCGCATGTAAAATGTGTCGTTTCCAATTAAGTTTACTATCAAGTAAGAGTCCTAGGTAAATTGTGTTTTGAGACCATTGGAGTGGTGTGGAGTATAGTGTTGCAGCTTTTCTTTTCCTTGTGAACAGCACTGCAACTGTTTTTTCAACATTTAGTTTAATTTTCCATGTGTTAAAGTATGTTTCTAGTAGCTTTAAATGATTATTTAAATGTTTGGTGATGGATTTGTGATTTTTGAATGTGGTGTGTGTAGCAATGGCAGTATCATCCGCGTAAATGTTGAGACTTGTTTGTGGATGTGTCGGTATATCGTTAATGTAAATATTAAAAATAATTGGACCAAGCAAGCTTCCTTGCGGGGCCCCTAAATTGACTTTATAGATATTTGAGAGAGAATCTTTAACACGGACTTGATAGGATCTGTTAGTAAGATATGAGTTGATTAAGTGTATAAGAGCAGGTGGGAAATTGTTAGTTATAAGTTTGTAAATTAGTCCACCAATCCAGACTCGATCAAATGCTTTCTGGATATCCAGAAAAACAGCTCCAGTGGACCTGCCCCTCTGGAACCCAGAAGCAATTTTCTCAGTCAGTCTTAGGAGTGGGTGGCATGTAGAGAGTCTCTTTGTGAAACCAAATTGGTTTGGGTTAATAAAGTTTGATTCTGAAATGAAGGTGTTAATCCTGTTAAGTAAAACATGCTCAGTAATTTTACTGAGGGAAGACAGAAGGCAGATAGGTCTATAGCTTGTAGGTTGATGATTGTTTTTGCCTGGTTTTTTAATTGGGAAAATTATTGCATTTTTCCAGTTAGGAAAATGTCTTAGTTTGAGAATTTTATTAATTAGGAAGGTGAGGTTTAGAATGGCTTTAAGTGGAAGCTTTTTGATCATTTTATTTGTGATCTTGTCGGCGCCTGGAGATTTATTATTTTTTAAATTTTTGGCATAATTAATTATTTCGATCGGATCAGTTGGAGTGATAGGAATAGGAGGCGGGTTAGAAAAGAAATTTTCTAACGTGTTAGTTACTATTGCATCGATATTAGTATTAAAATTTGTCGGTCTAATGTTATCTGTGAGATTACCTTAAAAAGTTTCAGCTAGTAATTCTGCTTTTTGCTCATCAGTGATTGCCGTATTGTTTAAGGAGGGGATATCTGATCGTTTTTTGCGGAAATATTTTTGATACTGCCAGAGAGTGTTGTCTTGTGTGTTCATTGCTTCAACTTTAATTTTCCATGTTTGATCCGAGAATTTTTTAAGTTCTTTTTTAATTATTTTCTGTAGTCTATTGTAGTTTGTTTTGTGAATGGGATTTAATGTGTTTTGAAATGTTTTTCTAGCTTTATTTTTCTGTCTTATGAGGTTTTGAATGTGTTGTGGAGTGTAGGTGTGATTCTTGTTTGTGATTGGTCGGGAGGCGTGTTCGTAGGCGGAGCGGACAGCTTCGGTGAATAGATTAATTTTGTTTTCTAAGATGTTGGGATTTGTGATTTATTCAAAGTCCGAAATATATATATATATATATATAATATTATTTTTAATGTACTCAGAAAATTTTGTCCAACAGGTGGTAACTGCTCTAGTATTGTCATTGTGAATATTATTATTAAAAGAAAAGTTAAGGATGACTGGGTTATGGTCGGATGAGAGTTCAGGTATGGAGAGAATTGTGTAGGGGTATTGAGAAAGTTATTATAATGAGTGCGAAATCCAGTGTATTAGCCGAGTTGTTCCCGAACCTGGTCGGGGTGTCGGGGAATGCAATTTCTATATCGAGTGTGTCAGTAAAATTTTTAAGTTGATTTCCCCGTATGGAATTATTGGAGCAGTTCCAGGCGTTGTGTGTGGCATTAAAATCGCCAAAAATCACACAACTACTGTTGATCTGAATTAAATTTTCAATGTCTAGAGTGAAAAGTCTATTGTCAGAACTTGGGGGAATGTAGATGCTAATAATTGTGAGGGGATTGAAATTTGGAGGATTAATTGTAACAATGGTAGCTTCGGAGTAATGGAGTTGTGGTGTATGCGTATTAAAGTGATTAATAGAATTTTTGATCATTATTAGAGTACCTCCACCGACAGCGTGTCCGTCCGCAACGCGGTCATTTCTGTAACATGTGTAATTTGCTATTCTTATGTTGTGTATAGGTCTCAGTTTTGTTTCTTGCACTAATATTATATCGGGAGAGTACTTCTCTACAAAAAGTTTAAATTCATTTATTTTTTAGAAAGTATACCGTTTGCATTCCATGAACACAATCTCAGGCCAATCAAAGTTCGACTAATCATCGTCAAAATCAATAATTGCCTCGAAAAGGGCGTGCAATTCTTTTTTACGTTGTTCTCTGTTTTTTGCTTTTTTAGATTTTAAAGGTGGAGGAGGTGGGGGATACTTACTGCATTACCGATATGTTGAGTAAGCATGGAAAGGGCTAGAATTGTTTGCTGGAGCGTTTGGGTAATGAAGTTCATGTCAAACGTTCCGTTGTTATTGAAATTGATTGTAGGGGGGTCGGTAAGGTAGATTGATTGGCCTGGTTTGTTACTAAAGCAGCAGGAGTTCCCTTGACTTGTGGTGCCATCTGTTGTGTTTTAGTTAAGTTGGAGGCACTTACGGGGCTTGAGAGTATGAGGTTCCGGGTCTAACTATGCTGTTTACTGTGTTGGTGTAAGTGTTTGTCTTTTCTTGCGTACCTTTGCGGGTTTTAGGGAATTTGCGGCAGCCAGAGTAATTTGCCATGTGTTCATAAGTTTCACAGTTTATGCAGTAGGGTTTTCAACCCTTTCAATTTCACATTCGCGCGTTTGGTGAACATCACCACATTTTAGACACTTTGGTGTGATGTGGCAATTTTCTGCTGTGTGGTGGAGGAAACGGTTACATGAGTAGCATTGGGTGACCCCTTTGCCATCGTAACCGTCCACAGTGACGTTCATAAAGCTGACTTTTTTAAGTTCAAAGATTTTAGCGTTAAAGATGTTCCTAGGTAGTGATACAAGAAATATTGGGAGGGGTTGTTTAGAGATTCGGCCGATAAGTTGAGAAACTTTATCGACCGTGTATCCTAATTCCACAAGGTCATTTTCAATATCTTTAGGGTTGGAATTTCGGGGAAGCCCCTTAATAACAACTTTTATTGGTCTTTCAGCTTTTGGTTTTATTGCAAAGTATTGGAATTTGAGTTCATCAAGTTTGTCAATTAACTCGAGCCTTTCTTCGTCCGTGTCCGAGTAAAGTTTTATGTATTCGCCGGTGAGTTTACTACGTAGTTCGGGGTAAATATCATTAAGAGTTTTCATTTGTAATCTATGTTCCGTTGAGTATTTTAGAAAAACTGGAGGTGGGAGATTTTTGGCTCCAGGATTGTTTGCTTTGGGCAATAAAGTGGTGTTTTTAGTGGTGTTGATTCGAGAGGTTCCTGCTGCTTTCGTATCCTTGGGTTGTAAGTTATTAAATCTATTTTGCAAGTTAATTTTAAATTTTTCTTTGTATGTTAGATTATTTTTAGAAACTTTTCCAGGGGGAGGAGAGGTGAAACCATCCTCCTCCTTTCTTTTAGTGGGTTGAGATTTTACTGGTGATGAAGTGGGGGTTTCATGTACAGGGCAGCCAGGGGTATCACAGTAAGGTAGAGTGCCAAATTCACTTACCGCTTTATCAAGTAGATCTTCATATATGGTGCATTGTTTGACCATCTTAACAAAGGTGGGGTCGTGTTCGTCCTGGGCATTCGATTGTTTAAGAGTGGAGATCATGTTTTCAAATCCTTGGACAATGAAGGTGTATCGACGGATGTCGGCCTTAGTTACCTCTAGCCTTGCACATGAGGTTGGTCCGATCGGTCGTTCCGGGGTTGATTTACTAGAGTGTGGGAGAGAAATATTTTGATAGTCCATGTCCGTGGGGGGTTCGTTGTTCGAGGCCATAGTCGTCAGCGAAGAATTGTTGTTGTATTCAGGAAGTCAACTCAGCTCTAAAAAGAGCTATAAGTGCGACCTGGGGAGTGCACAGAAATGCCAGACGCGAGAGCTCGCTCGGAGAACGTGCTAACTGCTCGGTGTCAAACCTTCCAATCGATATCATTCACTCACCGTCTCCGAAAATGCGGTTTATGTAACACAAAAAAATTACTGCAGCGCCATCTGGCGTGGATGGACATTTATCTTTTTTCCCCCTTCGTTTTTAATAATGAAATGGAAAATTTTCCTTGTACATTCAGCAATTTTTTCCAGACAATTTAGTTTTTTATGTCCTTTACATTAATTAAATTGAATATCACTTTATCCAATGAGATTTTAAATTAAACACATTTTCTAGCAAATTACGTTCTTTTAAGTCTTTAATCCCTTCCAATTTAACCACTATTTCATTTTTCGATAAAATATAAATTTTACGCTCACGTTTCGTTGTTATGCATCTAATAGTTATTTTTAATTTTTTTGCATTTTTTTTATTTTTGCCGTTATAAATACAAAATTCATATAATATTGTTTCACTTGAATAAAGCAAAACAAAATTTACATACTTTGCTGGAGGATTAGAAACCGCGATCTAGGGATTCGTAAGTACGTAGCATACCACTAGACAAAAGTAACCACTCCTGTCCGGAGGTTGTTACTTGCTTATTTAGATACAACCACACACACACACATATACATATATATATATATATATATATATATATATATATATATATATATATATAATAACTCCAATAATTTAATTATAATAGCTCTTGCATTATTTAATGTCCAGTCCTTCAGGACAACCATGTAATTATTTTAATTGATTATCTGCCTACCGGGGGCTTTTGAAACTATCTCCATCCATCCTCTAAACCACTTGATGTCTCGTTGCCTATAAATACCGAGATCTGGAAATCACTCTCTTCTCTTCTGCTCTCGCTTCTCTGCAATCATGTAATCAGCCGGCTGTCGCGCTTTGTGTGTTGTCTTTGTCTGTTTTGTGCCGTTAAGTCTTTATTGTTGTAAGATGCATATATGTTTGAAGAAGTGCAATAAATTGGAGTTAATCCTTTCAAGATTCCTGCTTCTTCGTTAATACAGTATCATTCACACACCATCGGCCACGCCCTATCTTTGGTTCACCGTGTTAAAATCAACCACTCTCACCACAACAAATTATGTCACACAATAAGTTTATACATTGCATATATATATAACAACTTTGTTTTTAATGAATTTTATCTCCAATATGAGTTTTCACATAATTACCCACTTTTTGCTAAGTCTTTCATCCTCGAAGCATAAAATATAATTCCCTTACCTCTCAGCATGCTCCACGTTGTTGTACCATGAAATAAATCTTAATTTAGGTAATTCTTTTAATCAGTCCCAAAATACATTTTCAAATGATGTCACAATTTAGGTACAGAATAATTCGTACAAATTTAAAGTATTAAAAACTATCATTAGTTACTGGGTGTCCATAGTTAAAATTAAAATTTGAGAGCAGTCTGTAGCAAACATTGCAGCAGAATTGCATGAATATTGGGTAAAGGCAGAATGAAATGATGGGAATTTTATCGAGGAAAAAAAATCAATGAGTTTTACAAACCACCACTTGATGGCGTTGTGTAATGTAAACTATTGACATATGCAAATGTCGTAACCATAGTTAACCTGTGCGCGTGCAGCAACTAGATGCGAGAGATGAACCGCAGTCATACTCGTTTCCAAGTCACGGAAGAACATGTTTTACTGGTGAAATTGTTTTACCAAAACGGAGACTCCGCTACCGAAGCTTTGCGGAAATTTCGGTCTTTGAAGCTGTTACGAAAAGATCCTCTCAGTAGTCAAGGACTAACATGATTAGGGAAATTTGAAACAACGGGAACAATGAGGATTCAGCTATGCAGGGGACGAAGTAATGTTTTAGCAACGTCTGTGATGTAACAACGCAAGTGGAAGAAGACAGATTACAGACCATCGGCAATACTAGTATTCGGTGTATAGCTGCATCTGTTGATCTACCTCGTTTTACGGTTCTTAAGATTTTTCGAAAGGTTTTATACTACTATCCCTATAGACTGTCGCTAGGGCTGCAGTTCTTACCAGATGATCTGGATAGTCGACAATCTTTTTCTCTTTGCGGTTTCTTGCGCAAGTTGATCTCCAGGATTAATGTCCATGGAACATTTTGTGGACCGAGGAGGCCATTTTCAGGTGGAAGGTGCGGTTAACACGCACAATTGCCGTATTTAGGGCTAGTGCAAACTCACATAAATTCCTACAAATTCCATTACACTCATAGCATGTAATGGCTTGGGTGTGGCTTTACTGCGACCTTCATTGCGGGTCCGGTTTTTTTTTCGAAAAGCTTCGGGCTTGTGACATGCACTGTTACCTATCAGCGATACGCTTCATTATTAGAGCAATTCGTTATTCCAGCTCTTCAGGCAAGGCGATGTGATACAACAACAGTTTTTATGCAGGATGATGCTCTTCCACAAATCGCCCGTTGTGTGAAACAAGTGCTGCACCACCATTTCGGTGACGACTGAATCATCAGCCAGCATTTTCCTACAACTTGGCCTTCTAGGTCCCCGACTTGAATCCTTGCGACTTTTGATGGTTTGGATAGCTCAACGCCATGATCTACCGTAATTCCATCACATCTCTATCCAACCTAAAAGAAAACATTGAATGTCATGTGCGTAATATTCTCCAGTTCATGCTGCTTTGAACAGTCGAACAAGCGATTTTACGCTTCCAGATGACAGCAGGCAATGGCGGACAACAGATCGAGCATATTTTGTAAATTTGTGCAGATTATTTATAGGTTCTCAATAAAGCTATAATACGTCACATAGGGGAGGTTTTTAAAACTCAATGTTTTTTTTCCTGGATAAAATTCCCACCATTTCATTTTGCCATTACCCAATTTTCATGCAATTCCACTATATAGTTTTTGCCTTTTCACAAATTTCAAGTTTAATTATAGACACCCAGTATTTTTCGAAAGTTATGCTCGTCAGTATGTATATATTTGTCAACTTTTCAAATTAATGCCCAAACAAGGCAGTTATTTCAACTAAGTAGCATCCACCACGCCACCTTTATTCCATTAATTCCACATTACATTTTTTTCATCCAATTATAAAATTATAAAAAATGTCCTTTATAATTTAAAGTGTTTCCATATATTTCAAACATTTTAACTCCCTTCCAAAAAAGTTATACGCTTTTTGAAACTTTATTTATGTACGAAAACCGTATTTAAATGAACAAATTACCATAAATAAGCTTTTATTTTAATTTGAAACTCAAGCATTATTTTTTCACTTATGTATTAAGCAAACAATTTAATTGAACAAGTAATATATAAATTTTTTTTTAAGTCAATGGGCTCAATTCATGTGACGCCATAGTCCCGTGATTTTAGCCAATCAATTCAAAAACTCATGCGATGTCATAGTCACACGATAAAAACTGTAAAGAACAATTTCAATTTTAAAATTCTGCGAGCTGCATCTACCCGATGCTGGGCGTTGATGGAAGTAATTCAGTCTTGAGCCAGTCAATTAAAGTAACTAAGTTTATTCAGAACTACCGAGCGAGAGCGAGCACGTTGAATAGGCGTTGAATAGGCGTTTTCCTTTGGGCGTCCGGACTGTAAAAACAGTCCTCAATCCCATATCGTGAGAGTCTATGATGCTGGGCATGGCAAAAGTGGTGTTTTCCATTCTGCTGAGTGGCATGATGGCGATTGGTCGAACGATGGAATCCGGGAGGAGTGGCTATGGTGCTTCATCTGGGTCGAAATTTTTTGAGTTTTTTTGGCTTGGCTGAGAGCTTAGAGGTTGCTCTCTGATTGGAAGCTGGGTACAGTGAACATTGACTCCAATTGGCTGCCCTGGGGGCTGGGTTCTAAAAAATGGGGAAGCGCAAGTCCAGTGGGGAGAACAAGAGAAAAATATTGACAAAAATAAAAGAAAGTAAAATTTTAGCTATAAGGTGTGCAATAAAAATTATTGCACGAATAAAAAGAATTACAGGGAGGGGGGTTGTAGGAATCAAGAAGAATTCTTCTTGGTCTTTTTGTATTGTCATTAGGGGTGTATTGAGATAAATTTTGCATATTGAAATTATTGATTGCTTGTAAATCGTTAAAAAAGTTAATTGCTATTTTCTGAATATGAGATTTGAAACTATTAATTTTAAGAGAATTACGTATGTCGTCATTACGCATGTATCTTGTGGCTTTGACGATCATACGTATAAGAGAATTCTGCAGGGTACCTAGGATATTAATATTAGTTTTAGTGGCATAACCCCAAACTGGACTTGCGTAAGCTAAAATGGGACGTATAACGGCTGTATAGAGAAGCACTTTGTTTTCTATACTATGTGAGTTCCGGCCTATAAGGAGGTAAAGTTTAAACATAATTTTCCGGAACTTATCGTGAACGTTGTTATCGTGTCGTCTTATCGTGTCGTGAAATATGTTGTTTCCAAGTTAAGAGCGTATCGAAAATTATTCCAAGGTATTTGGCTTCCTGAGACTAGGTGATCTTTTTATTAGACATGATGATTGGTGGTGGGAGTGAAAGCTTTTTCGGGAAAATTATGGCTGTGGATTTTTCTACGTTAATACTTATTTTCCATTTGTCATAGAAGTTTTGCAGGTGGAGTAGGTGTTTGTTTATTGCATAGGAAATTGTTGATAGTTTTTTATACGTAGCATGAATAGCAGTATCATCGGCGTAAAGGTTAATTTTTGTTAATGAGTAGTCGGGGATATCATTAATATAAAGATTAAAGAGCAAGAGACTGAGCAAGGAACCTTGAGGATAGCCTGCAGATACAGAGTGTTCATTGGAAAGAATCTTGTTAACCCTCCAAGCGGTTAGCACGGAAAATTCCGTCATTGTAAATATACTTCAAAAATGCACTGCACGGGTTTTTTGCCTTCAAGTAACATTTTCAAAAGCGGACTAGCCGTACTTTTCTGAAATCTTTTCCCCTTTTAAAGGTTTAACATCTTGAAAGATAATTAGGGACGGTGGAAGCAACACAGCAGGACACTGATAGGAAGTTTTATGGCTCGCAGGCAACCCCACCCCGTGTATTGACCCTGGGGCAATCGTAAGAAATCGGGGGAAAATTTCTTTACACCCCAGGAAGTGTTTGTTTGTTAGCAGGTATTTTAAAAGTTTTGAAAAGTCCCAACGCATAAGTAAAATATGTTACAATTCCCTTTTGGTTTCATATTAATTTGAAACTGTAACAAGTTGGGGCGTGTCAGGGCAATCTGCTATTTTATATAGTTAGACAAATTATCTTTTTTAAAGTATATTCTTTCGCTTCATTTTTCTTATCTTAATCAATGCTTTCAGTTTTTGAAACATGATTATTTCATTATAAGATGCCAAAAAAAATTAATAAAACACCAAACACTTTAAAATTTGAAATCTTTTCAACTTTCCAACCACTAAAAATGAATAAATTTAAACTTCATCAAATAATTTGAAACATTTTCTTACACTTTGATAAAAATAATAACGAAAAAAAAACCTAATTAAGATCTATTAGTTTTTTTTTTTTTTAGATTTCAAAGCCCAAGTGTTTAGGGAAGTTTACGTACAGTAAACTAGTTATATATTGTTAAAATACACCAAATTATATTTGAATTTTAAGTGCTTGAACTTCAGTTTACATCAAAGACAACATGAATGAAGATTTTCACACATTTTTTTATAGCTTGAATGTTTGAATAAATGGTAATCAAAAATATACGGAAACATTCACAGTAGACATTTATGCATATAAATAAACATAAAAATCAATTTTAAGTTCGAGCTATTCAAAAACATTCGAATTATTCTTCAAAAATATCTATTTATACAAAATACCTCAACATTTATCTTTTTTCAAAGGCTAACTGAATAAGTAATTAAAATCTGGATATTTTTTGAAATCTCGACCGTATAAAGCTAGAAATTTTATGTTAGAAATTCCATTTGAAATTTCGAAAAAAAAATGTATCGCGCAGTTAAAAATTATTTACCATAAGTTCTAGCAACTCTGAGTATAATATAAATTTCAAATTTTTAATTATATAGCTTCTTTGGTATCTTTTAATATTTTTCGAAGATTTCATACAATTCAGTTGAAAACTGCATGCTAAGAGCAAAAATATACTAAAAAAATCGACGAATATACAATAAAGTTTTACATAGAAGCAAAACTGTGAAGCTAAAGCGCAGGAATGAAAAATTTTGAGTATATCTGAAGTAGGTTTCGAAATATTTATTTTAAAGTTCAGAAAATTTGTGTGCGTTATGTTATATTCGATATTAATTAAATGGTTAAAATAATATGTTAATAATAGTCATGTAATCGTTTGATGACACATTCATATACTAATAAAAATTATAATGCTCATTGATGCGAATGTCAAGAATTTTATGTGATTTTAAATTCAATCATTAAGATATTGATGTAGAAAATATAAAACGACCATCTAAAATACATGAAAGATGCAGTCTGCTATAAAATGATATTGACAAACAAAATATGGCATTTTCACTTACTATGGCAGAGCCGGCTTAGTCAGAGGCGATCTGGAAAAACGGAGAGGGAACCGCGGTTTTGATGGATGCCGCTCTAGCTTTTAAATCTCTCAGGAAAAAAAATGTAAATTACAAATGCAAAAACTAAGTCTTGCAATTTTCCATACATTTTTATAACAACGAATTGTGGAATTGGCTCCCAATAACTTTGTTGTGTTTGACAATATATCTAAGGTAACCAACCATACTTTAGATAGATTTGCACTACTTTTTCGTAACCGTATTCCTTTTAAAATTAATTCGTGCAGCCAAAATACACTTTTTGCGCTCTTAAAAATTTATGTAAACTATAACAGTTAATTTTAATTTATGCAACTTGTGAAATGTCATTAATTAACCATTTCCGTCTAAGCAGTTTACATGAAAAAAATGTTTGGACTCCCTCATTCATTAGGGAATTATATAAGATTCTAACATTAAGTTTTATTTTTCACCGAATAGGGTCGAGTGGTAGTGTATCGTGCCTCCACACTACAGGTCTTGGGCTCTATTAACGGGCTGGGCAAGGTCGACTCTGCCTTTCATCCCAGCTACATTGGGTCGATAAATGAGTACCAAGCTTGCTTGGGGTCTTAAATACTGAAGGTCTCTCTTCAGACAGACCACCAAATCGAGACATCTGTTCATGCACCTCAGCGCCCAATGGTCACGTATATTGGGATGGGCATAGTAGTTCCTGTCCCTCATGGATTGTTGTGCCACTGCGTTTGAGTTTTAAGTTTGAGGATTGCCTCACTTTGGGGATACCCCTTAGATAAACATGTATTTCCACTCATTTGCAATTAAACATTTTTCTTTCAATTACGTTTATTCCAGAAGGAAGTTTGATTTTTCAAATGTATCTGCTTAATAACATGTATATTTGTGTATTATATTAAAATTTTGATCAATCCAAAATTACATGTTTTTTGCTCCTCTAAAAGCTTTTAGGATTTTAGAACTGATCTTACCATCCATATACGTTTTATAGTACTAGTATATTTAAAAATGATAAAGACATTTTTACGACTGTGTGAGCTTTTATGCCTCGTTTATAAATATAAAAAATTGCATTCAGCTACAGTTTTTAAAATGTACTGAAATAAGTGGAGGAATAGGATATTTACATATTATGAATATTTTTGACTGCAGTAAGATATATTTATATAATTCAGTTTCTTTACAATTTGAATAGAAGTTGTAAACCATTTTGCGAATAGTTTGATATTGAATATAAACTCATAGGCTGTTTAATATTGTAAAGTGTTTTATTTTGATACCAGCACACATTAAAATAAGGCTCATTTGCAGTTATATGATCAGCTTTAGTGATATTTAAATTTTAAAAAATAGTCTACACGTACGAAAACATTCTTTCAAAACCGCACACCACATCTCATACTATGTCTTCCATACAGCAGGAAATATTTGTGTATACTCAAAAAATTTAATACAGGATACATTTCAAAATGTTAAAATTGTTTTTAAAATTTGGTATGGATACATTGTGGAACTGTCGGTTAACTTCACTGAATAAAATTGTTTTAAGTGTACTTTTTTGAAAGACAAAATTAATTAGGAAGAACTTTTCTCACAATAGAATTTGTAATGACTGAATTGTGTGAAAATGTAGTTATCGATGTGTGACATTTTTCCTTGTAATAAAAGAAACAGAAAGATAAGAAATTAAACTTGAGTAGAATATGGTTTGAAGTACTGTCATGCGCATTTGAAGAAGTATATTCTCCATTTAAATTAAAAATTATTAACTGAATGTGTGTTATGTCCATCACAAATGCCGATGTAGAAAAGAAATTTTTATTTATTACAAGAAGTTTGAAAAGGAGAACACTAGGAATGAAAATTTAGATTTTTCCGAAAAATATTCAGTTAACATAAAAATATCATTTATATGATTTTAGTTAAAATAAATTAAAAGTATTGAAATTTTTTTATGTTATTTTAAATTAAAAATATAATTGAATAGAGAAAGATCGTTTTTATTTCATAAATATAATCATCGTATGTATATCACCGTATGCACCATTTATTGTCTTATTGTTTAAAAAAAGAGATAGGGCCTTCGCTTTTTTTTACCTCATTACTTTTTTAAAACACAGGAAAGTGAGCGCGTTTTCTTACTCTCATACTCGAAAAAGAATACAGGATGCTTTTTTCTGGTTCAAATCACAATACCAATATATATATATGTAAAATATTGGCCGAGTGTAGTACTTTTTCGAGTGTTAGTAGGTTTTCATTAAACACATCTTCAGTGAACAGACATCTTTATTTTGAAGCACACATCAAAGCTTAGGACAGATTTACGGTACATTTCCACGTTGACGAGACACACAAACTTGCCACGATATTAAAGCAAAGTGGACAGGAGACAAACAATAGCAACATCTTGGAGGGCACAACACAAAAACACAAAGAGCAGCTATGTACAGTTTTACATGATGACGGCAAGAAGGAAGAGAGAAGAGCGCGCGAGATTGAATAGGCGTTTTCTTTTGGGCGTCCGGACTGTAAACAGTCCTCAATCCCATATCGTGAGAGTCTATGATGCTGGGCATGGCAAAAGTGGTGTTTTCCATTCTGCTGAGTGGCATGTTGGTGATTGGTTGAGCGATGGGATCCGGGAGGCGTGGCTTATGTTCTTCATCTGGGTGGTGAGTTTCAAGAGTTTTTTGCTTGGCTGAGAGCTGAGAGATTGCTCTCTGATTGGATGCAGGGTACAGTGAACATTGACTCCGATTGGCTGCCCCAGGGGCTGAGTTTTAAATTATGGGGAGGAGCACGTCCAGTGGGGAGAGCAGGAGAAAAATATTGACAAAAATAAAGAAAGTGAAATTTTAGCAATTATACGGTGTGCAATAAAAAATATTGCACGAGAAAATAGAATTACGGGGGATTATAGGAGTCAAGAAGAATTCTTCTTGGTCTCTTTGTTTTGTCATTAGGGGTATATTGTGATAAATTTTGCATATTGACATTATTGGTTGCTTCTAAATCGTTAAAAAAGTTAATTGCAAGATTCTGAATATGAGATTTGAAACTGTTAATTTTAAGAGCATTACGTATGTCGTCATTACGCATATATCTTGTGGCTTTGACGATCATACGTATTAAAGAATTTTGCAGGGTATCAAGTGTATTAATATTTGTTTTAGCGGCATAACCCCAAACTGGACTTGCATAAGCTAAGATGGGACGCATAACGGCTGTATAGAGAAGCACTTTGTTTTCTATACTTAAATATGAATTCCGGCCATTTAGGGGGTAAAGTTTAAACATTATTTTCCGGAATTTATCGCGAACGTAATAAATGTGTTGTTTCCATGTTAGGTGTGTATCAAAAATTATTTCAAGGTATTTGGCTTCCTGAGACCAGGGGATTTGTTTGTTGTATATGATAATAGGTGGTGGGAGTGACTGTTTTTTCGTGAAAATAATGGCTGTAGATTTTTCAACATTAATACTTATTTTCCATTTGTCGTAGAAATTTTGCAAGAGTAGAAGGTGTTTGTTTAAAGCGAAGGAAAATGTTTCTAGTTTTTTATACGTGGCGTGAATGGCAATATCATCAGCGTAAAGGTTAATTTTAGTGAGTGAGTAGTCAGGGATATCGTTAATGTAGAGGTTAAAGAGCAGGGGACCGAGCAAGGAACCTTTGGGACACACTGCAAAAACAGAGTGTTCATTGGAAAGGGTCTCATTAATTCTGATTCTGAAGAAGCGATTAGTGAGGTATGAGTGAATAAGATGAATCAGAGGATGTGGAATTTTAAAGGTAATTAGCTTAAAAGTGAGTCCATTAATCCAAACATGGTCGTAGGCTTTCTGGATGTCCAGAAAAACTGCTCCCGTGCTTTTCTTTTTCTGGAAACCTTCAGAGATATTTTCGGTTAGTTTTAAAAGTGGGTGAAGGGTAGAGAGCTTGTTAGTGAAACCATACTGATTGGGATTGAGGATGTTATTTTCATTGATAAAATTTTTCAGTCTATGAAGAATTATAGATTCGGTTAGTTTACCGATAGTGGAAAGGAGAGAAATTGGTCTGTAACTGGATGCGAGATGAGGGTCCTTGCCAAGTTTGTTAATGGGGAAAATAATGGCTTCTTTCCAGTTATCTGGAAAGTGATTGAATTTCAGGATTTTGTTAATTAGGATTGTTAAAATTAGGATTAGTTTAATGGGAAAGTATTTTAACATGCGGTTAGTTATAGAGTCTTTGCCAGGGGCTTTTTTGGCATTGACATGTTTAATGTAGTGGATAATTTCATCCGGGAGAGCAGGTTCGATGAAAGAATTAGGGGGGTAGAAAGGAAATTATTTACGGTAGTATTTATTAAATCATCATTTTGATTATAACTATCATCTTCGCGATCGTTTTCAACAAAATTATTTTTTATGTTAATTGCAAGAAGGTTAGCTTTTTGCTGATCAGTGACTGCCGTACCTGTAGCACAGTTAAGAGGTGGAATTTTTTGGTCTTTTATTTTTGAAAAATTTTTGCGTGCGCCAAAGGCTATTGTCTGCGGTGTTAAGAGCTTCGAGTCTTTTTGCCAAATGATATCATTATATTTTTAAGTTCTTTTTTAAGATCAGATTGAGCTCTGTTATAACGTGATTTGAAAATGTGATTGAGAGTTTGATGATAACGTTTTCTAAAGTAATTTTTGATTTTAATCAGCTGGTTAATGTTATGCGGAGTGAAGTTCCTTCGGTCTGTTTCTATTGGTCGGGAGGCGTGGCTATGAGTATCAATGACCGCTTCAGTGAACTCTGTGATTTTTTGTTTTAGGTCGTTAGTGTTGTTAATATTATTAGGATGGAAATCAAAGAGAGAAAGATTTTTATTTAGATTTATTTTGAAAGCGTTCCAGTCTGTGGAGACCGCTCTGGGATTTGGGGGTGCTTCTGCAAGTTTGAAGTTAAAATTTAAGAAAACCGGATTATGGTCTGAGGAAAGATCGTCGATGGAGTTAATTGTAAAGGGTAGTAGCAGTTTTAATTAGCGCGATGTCAATGGTGTTAGCGGAATTGTGACCAAATCTAGTAGGAGTTAAGGGAAAGGCGATATTTAAGTTGAGCATATTAGCGAAATTAAAGAGATGTCTTCCTCTGGTAGTATTATTTTTACAATTCCAAGCGTTATGAGTGGCGTTGAAATCTCCGAAGAGAATACAATTACTAGCTGTTTGAATAAAGTGCTCTATGTCTATAGTAAATAAATTTTCATCGGAAGAGGGAGGAATATAAACACATGTAATAGAAATGGGATCATGCTTGGGGGGGGGATTAGTATTATATTAGTTGCTTCAAGAGCACGAAGAGGAGGGGTGGGGAGACAGTAGTGTTTGAGAGAGTTTTTAACAAGGATCAAAGTTCCACCTGCGGTCCGCGGTCCATCGGAGATTCTGTCGTTTCTGTGACAGGTGTAGTTCGCTATATTAAAGTTGTGTGAAGGTCTCAGGTGAGTTTCTTGTATGAGAAAAATATCCGGGGAGTTCTTCTCTATAAAAATACGTAGTTCAGCAATTTTTCTTAGTAAGCCGTTTGCGTTCCATGAACACAAACTGAGACCAATCGGGGAGGAACTATATATTATTAATACTGTTACATGTTGCCTCTATTTGGGCGTACATCTGATTGGGATTTACTTGTTGGTTTGTATTTAAGTTATTGCCGTTACAAAGAATTTGGGATAGCTGCATAAGACAATGCATTGTCATTTGCAGCGTTGTTTGGATATTAAAATTATTGTTATTATTCATGTTATTAAAGTTAAAATTGTTATTTCTGCGACTAAAATTGGGGAAGTGATTATTATTATATCTGTTATTGGGGGGATTTGGTTTGTTGGTCTCAGTTTGTGCCGAAGACCCAGGTCCGCGTGTCGCCATCTGTGGGGTGTTTTTTGAATTAACAGTTCCGGTTGTCGCTTGTGCGTAGGAGATATTTGGTCTAACTAAGCTATTGTAAATGTTGGTGTAAGAATTTCTATTATTTTTCGCGGCTCTTTTGGGGGGTTTGGGGAATGAGGGGCATCCTCTGTAGTTTGCCATATGACCATAGATGTTGCAGTTTATGCAGTATGGCGTTTCAAGTTTTTGTTTAATGGGGCAATCTCGGGTGAGGTGGTTTTCACCACATTTTAGGCATCTTGGGTTTAGGTGGCAGTTTTCAGATTTGATTTATTATTAACGTCGCACTGTTTAAGCTACACGAGGGCTTTTGGCGACGGACCACGTAATTTTGAACCATGGTCAAGTGACGTGGACAACACCTGAGCTGGCACCCCCCTCTCCTAACTACCACACAACACCAACGGGAGGACGTTTCAGCTCTCGACAGATTTATCGTGCATCGCTGCCCTACACGGCGGGTCTTTAGTGGTAGTGGCAGTTTTCAGAGCTATGGTTGAAATTGTTGCAGGTGTAACATTGAGTTACACCCTTACCGTCATAACCCTCAACTCTGATGCTGAGGTAATTTAGGGTTTTAAGGTCAAAAATTTTAAGATTGTCAAGATTACGGGGGAGGGTGATTAAAAAGATTGGGAGGGGGCGTTTATTTTTTCTTCCAATTAATTGATTAACTCTATCTGGGGTGTATCCTAGTAGTTCCAAATCTTGTTTAATTTCTTCAGGGTTTGTGTTTCTGGGGAGGCCTTTGATAACTATTTTAATGGGGCGTTCGGCTTTTGATTTTATAGTGTAGAATTGAAATTTAAGTATTTTTAGGTGTTGTACAGCCATACGTCTTTCTTCGGCGCTGTCTGTGTACAGTTTTAGAAATTCACCCGTTAAGCGGGATCTTATTTTGGGGAATGCTTTTGTTATTGCTGCCATTTTGGGTTTTGTAGTTTTCTTCGACGAAAAGCATGATGGGTGGTGGGAGTTGATTTTGTGGAGCATTTTGACTGGCCGAATTGTTGGAGCCATTGGGGTTGTTTCCGTTGGCGACTGGATCTGAGTTTTCGAGGTTGTTTAAGTGAGCGCCTTGTGGCAGTTCAAATTTATTTTGGGACGTATTTATTTCTTCATTATCAGTAGTTTCAAGAATTACTTTTCTTGCCGTTTTTCTTTGGGGGGATATTCAAAATTAGAAATTTCTTTCCTTTTTCCAGAGTAGTTAGTATTAGGGGTCGATTTTAATGGGGAATTTTGTGGAGTTTTTTCATGGTGGGGGCAGCCAGAGATAATGCAGGGTTCAAAGGAGTCAATGTCACTTACCGCCAGTGTCATGATTTCTTCGATGTCTTGCAGCTCAGTGAGTGCTCTGACGTAGAAAGGTTCTTCAGGGTGGTGGTCAGGCATCATCATCAGTGCGTCGACGCAGGCCTGCTTGCATCTGCGGAAGGTTTCCATTTTGGCAAGTTGAGCCTTGTTATATTTCAACTGCTCACATGGTGTGAGCTGGGGCAGAGGCGAAGGTGTCCTTGTAGTGTTCCGTTGCGATTCAGCTAGTTCCAGTTCCATGTCGGTAGGTAGGTTGGCCATTTCCAAGTCGTTTTCGGTTTTTCAGAAGGGTAGAGAGAGTAAAGGTTTGCTCTGTCACAAGAGCCCTGAAAAGGGCTGTGGGAGTCAGAAAAGTTCGTGCTCAGTCCGTGGCTTCCGAAACCGTATCTTTTTTATTTTTTCGATCGGTTGATCATGATTCAGCGCGCGAGATTACACAAGGTTTCGGCTTTTATAGTACAAGTACTTATGACGTAATAACAGCTTTTATTGGATAGAATGGGCGGGATTGGGATGTCTGATGCAATAAGAGTACTCGATTAAGATTAAGGGGTCATAGGACCCTTAACAGATATCCGTGCACTCGAAGAAAACATCCTTCTTCTAACCAGTGTAACTTAGCAATAAAACAAAACAATATTTTGAAATTTTTACCACATGATAATCATATATATTTACATTATTTCTCAAATTTTCAGAAAATTTGAGAAAAAATTAAAAAAGTTATTAAGAAATAAAATTTGGTCAATTTTTCAAAAATATGAAAATTAGCATTTTACACCGCGCAGAAATCTGAAGAACAGAATTGATCAAAATTCACAAAATTAATTTTATTTGATATAAAAATGTTCCTTTTTGAACTTATACACTTTTTTAAAGCATTTAGAGAACAAAAATATTTTTAAAATACAATTATGAAGAAAATTTTAAAATTTTATGAAAAAATTCAATTAAAACACAAATAAAAAAAATTATACAAAAATTTGTTTAAAATGTTTTGTATATATGTTATAAAAACCTTATTTTGAACATGTGTATGAAATTTCATATTGATATGATAAATAGTTTTTGAAAAATTCTGCGCGCAAGGCAAAATTTTTCATTTTGAGAAAAATGAAGTTAAAGATAAAAAATAACAAAAAAGAAAATTAAACATACCAGTATACTTTAAAAAGTCCCAGCAGCATAAATATTGTCCTCTGCAAGCTTACATTGCTCAATTTGTTTGAGTATTTTAAGTTTTTTAGCTTTACGAGCTTAAAAGGAGGTTTTAGAAGCTTGTCTCTTATAGCCGTTGACTTGCGCACTTTGTCAATATTTACACAATTCAAAACATTTGTTTTATTTATTTTTTAATTCAAAGCACGCATCAGAACAATTCTGTTCTTACTTCCATCATTGTATTCGCATGCAGCTATAAATGCAGCTATTTTTGTGACATTAATTCCTGATCCAATCAATTTCGGGCTATACTTCCAAATCAGTGAATTCAATGACTCATTAGCATTTTGAGTTTCCCCCCCTAAACACCTTCTTAACAATTTCAAGTGTGATTAATCTTTAAAAACAGGTTTAATCACACTTCAGAAACTGCTTTTGGTAAGGTGTTCTTGTGAGAAAATTCATTCACTGTATTGCTGTGAACCGAAACATTGTACTTACACCAGCTATTTTTGCCTTTTGGGCAAAACCAATGTTTCGGCTCATCATCTGTGCTGGATGTATGAGCCCACACAGCTAGACAGCATGCCTCATCTCATTCACATTATGGGAGTTGGCACGAACAGCATTGCCATAAAAAGTCGTCAATTTGCTTATAACAGCATCGGTTAGGCGACCTTTCCTACCTATTGTTTTCCCATCGGAAAGCTTTCAATTTCCGCAAGCGGTTACCCATTTGCTTTTAGACATGGCCACCACACTCTATTTTTACAATGGGAACACTATCCCCATATGGTTCTTTTTCAGCAATAGACAAAAATGTCTTTGAGTCACCATCACCTATGTATCGCTGATACTTTAATCCATGTTTTTGTTCTGATCGGAAAAAAATTTCTGCATTCCGCAAACTTCCATTTTTCCAGCAGATCCGCTATGATTTTTTCTGCAGAAAATGTGATGTTTAGCCAAAAAGCACTATATTTTGGTCCAAGCTTTGGCCCTTTATCGGAGTCACATCCTTTGCAATAAGAGGACATGACTTCCATGTCGAGAACTTTCCCGCAGTCAGCTCCAATCAATGCACAGACTCCAATAAGTGAAGTATGCCCACGGGTCTTCCAGGTCCCATCACCGTTAACTACAACAGAATTTACGGTGCGATCAATAATTTTTTCCTCAGCAGCAGCTTTTTTCATCGATGCATTTGCAAGCGCTTCACTTATATCAGCTATCTTTGCATTTATTCTGTTGTAAGCTTTCTGAGACACTGGACTTGGCAAACACATAAGAGAACAAAACGTCTCGAGCGAAGACAATCCTTGGCCTATATAGCGCATGGCCAAAACAGACCGTCTGTTGATATTTCAGGTATATTTTTTTATACCAATCAATTCACAGGAATTAAGTTTTTTTTTCAATGCTACATTTTCTGCATGTGAACTGAAATGTGGAAAATAATCCTACAGTGGATTTTTCAGTCATTTTTATTTTGCCATAACACACAGAGCAACAAAGTAACTTTTCAATTTTGGAAAATAATAAACTAATGTCGATTAGTCTATAACCTTGAAACTCAACTGAAACATCATTTTCGTAAGCTTCTGAAATCTTGTGTGCACTTGGCAATTTTTTCGCCGATGAACTTTTGTTTGGCGAAACATTTTCAAAAGAAATAATACCTTTTTCAGACAGATATTTCTTCCGATTCATGTTTCCTAGAAATCTTTTCTTCTTTGGTCTCTTTCCGGATGAAGTTTTTTTCAATGGAACATCCATGTTTAAAAGCTTTCAATAACAAATGAAAAAGAATGCTAATCCAAAATCGAAATGTAAATAAACAATCCCGCTTGGATTAAACGAAGTTAAAAGTTGAGTTGTAGTTATGCTACTCCTGAAATCAATTTGATGTTAGATGTGGCTCTTTTAATAAAACTAATCGGTGAAATATTAAAATGTTTGGAATGTGTTCTGACAGATGTCAAAAGTGGGCGTGGCAGATGCAAGTTTTTGTTTACGTGTTACTAGTTATTTCTCCATAACTTTGGAAGTTTTCACAGTATCAACAAAATTTTGGTTGCAAAATGCTCAGAAACGTTGAGGCTTTAACATATATTTTTTTCAAAAAATCGAAAAAAATGAAATTTAAAAGTCCTATGAGGCCTTAAAATCAGGGTGTTAGTATAGAACCAAATAATTAAAAGATTATTGCAGTACTATTAAAAGAATTAATTAAAAAGATGCTAGGGGAATTATTACATTCCCCCCTCCGTAAGACGCGTGTGTGCATCAGGGACACCGACCCGTATCTTACAAAGATATTAAATTTATAATTTTGAATAAGATTCTTACGAATTATGAAATTTCTTGCAATCGCTGCTAATGGCATACATAGCATGATCTCTTAACACAGAAATTAGATATTAGAAAAATATAAAACAACAATATATATTGTTAAATTATAAAATATGGGTACCCATAAATGACATTCAAAACATAAAATTCAAAATGCTATAAAAATCAAAAGTATTGCTCCAAAATGTTCACATTTTCTTGAGTAGCTGCTGCAATAACGTTTACACCACTAAACGTGACATCATAAAAATACACAATATCAAAAATAAAATAAGGCACACTTGAAATGGAATGAAAATAAGATTCAAAATAATTGTACCCTAAAATATCAAAATATCAATGACAAACATCATGGAAACATCCAAGTTTGTCTCAAAAAATTTGACTTCCTTGTCCAAAAGTAAACTTAACAGTCCAAGACTATTAAGGAAGGGGAATTTAATTCAGACTCTTCCCTGCCTCCATCCAAGAATGCACACTTCTCCAAAACTGAAACAGTACATCGAGATGAAGACAGGAAAAAGTGGACAGGAGACAAACAATAGCAACATCTTGGAGGGCACAACACAAAAACACAAAGAGCAGCTATGTAAAGTTTTACATGATGACGGTAAGAAGGAAGAGAGAAGAGCGCGCGAGATTACGCTGATTTCTTAAAGGGAACTGGAATCTGGTCAGATTCCTCCGTCCCATATCTGGCATGACATGAGAATTGCGTTGTTCATTTGGTTTGGTGGTAGAGGAGGTGTGGCCACTAGGAGGAGGGACCAATGGCGTGAAGGCGCACTTCGTCGGCTGTGGAGGAGAATTCCGATTGGATTGCGAGCTCAGGACTTTGGAAATGAATGTGAAAGTGCATTTAAAGTTAAAAATTGAAAATGAGAATTGCCCGAAAGGAAAAAATTTTAAAGTCATGGGAATAAAAAACATGTATTTTATTAGGATTGAGCTGGGAATAAATTAAAAATTTAATCCCAGATCGCTTCTAATAGCATACATGCTTGTTTTTGAAAATCTTTGGTTTTATTAAGTTCGGGGATTATTTGTTTAAGCTTTGGAAATTGTTTAAAGATATTTGAAACTATTTTGAATAAACTAATAAGATCTTGGAAGTCAGATGAGCTAATTTCATCTGTGGGGGGAGTACTTGGGTGACTTTGTCTTTCCGAGGTAGTTCTGTTGGTATTAGTGGTTTGAGAGTCGTTACTTTTGGGTAGCGCGCGAGATTAATTTTTTTGGATTTCGATTAACGTCTCGGGGATATGAATCTGACAAGATCCTCCTTCCCCTAACAGAAGTGTATTGTTCCTGATGAGAGTGGAGAGTCCTGAATAGAATAGAGTATTTCCTGAGGTTTGTCTGGAGTGGCATGGTGATTGGTGGAGTACAAGGTTTCGGCTTTTATAGTACAAGTACTTATGACGTAATAACAGCTCTGATTGGATAGAATGGGCGGGATTGGGATGTCTGATGCAATAAGAGTACTCGATTAAGATTAAAATCAGGGTGCTAGTGTAGAACCAAATAATTAAAAGTTTATTGCAGTACTATTAAAAGAATTAATTAAAAAGACGCTAGGGGAATTATTACATATATATATATATAATTTTTAAAAAATGACAGAAAAATAAATTTTGTTCGAAGAAAATATAATTATTTTCAACTTCTAACACACTATTTATTTCCTTTTTTCTGCCCTTCATTTTGTTTCAATTTTACTGTGGCTAAACATATAGGGGAAACGACCCAGTTGCACTACAACTTTCAAACAAGATTGCCCAAGGCAACTTGACAACTAGCTGTAAACGATTGATCTCTTGGTTCTTACTTTACAAAGGGACCAAACTGAGTCATAAAATTGTCCCCGTTCGACCTCCCAAGTTTTAAAAGGGGGAAAAGGAAAGAAGTCTGTTGCATTTTTGAAGGCAATAGCAAAATAGGAGTAAAACGCTTTCGGAATAACTTTTCAGGAGAAAGGTATCCACTTAGAGGGTTAATTCAGTTGCCAAATCTGTCAGATGTACATTAGTTGGGATGTCAAAAAGTAGGAATCGCGAAGTGAACTCTTCCCATATTATGTTGGCTTTTACTGGAATATTTAAAATTTGCTCAATAGCTGTTATCTGAACAGCGTATATAAGAGATCCGCGGTATTTATTTTTATTTTTCCATTTCGAGTGAAGTACATATGCGTTATTTTATTATGCCTTGGTATTTTGTTCTTTAATTCCGCAAGTAATAAGTGGGGGTTCGATTTAGGGATGTTTCCGGTTTTTTCTGAATGTTCAAGTAAAATTGTAATTTCATTAAAGCTTTTATTGTCAATTCGCACAATTAATTCTTGGGTAGTCTGGGTAGATTTAAAATATTTATAGTCTGTATCTTCCTTCATGTTATCAGTCATTTTTGCTTCATCGGATTCCGTAATCCGGAATGTTGAGTGACTCAGCTTGAGTCCCCTTCAAGCAACATAAATGGGAGAAAAAAGAAATTGGTTAACTTACCAAAGTCCAGAAAAGAACGGAAATAAATAAAGAAAAAATTTATTTTAGCTACTTTTTATTAAATAGTTGCAATTAATATAAATACGTATATAGATATAACCGAATCACAACAATAAGTAGTAATTTTTATTAATTATAACTAAAGTATCATATTGTCATCCAAAACAATCGTGTATATAAAATTTCATTTCAACTGAATGCTTTAAAACGTTAGAGGAAAACATTTTCAAGTTTTGACGCAAGTCACCAAAATGGTCACTAAGTCGCCAAAAATGATGCCAATGTGGTTGTATTTGTAATTTTTGTGGTAAGCCCGACCATGGGTCCCGAATTGAATATGGCAACCCCTTAGAATAGTTTTGAGAGTCTGCCCTGGCAGTCAGTTCACAAGATGTAAACAGGAGTGGATCAAGACAGCGCTCTGCACCCAGTTAGATTTTTTAATGCAGTGCCATCTGGTGTCCAAAATATTATTTATTTTTGTGAATATATCTCAATAATTATTTATCAAACTTCAGTTTAATTTGCAATTTATTTAGTTCATAAAAATAATTTATTGTATTATAAAATAAATATGATTTAAAAAGCCAAGTTTTTTTTAAATTATGTAAATTTTATTAAAATATCTACACTTTTGCTTTGCATAAAGAATCTGTTTCAATTTTTCATATTTAGTGTTTTGTTTGTTCAGAACTGTTTATCGTAATTTTATCAAAATTAGGGCTTACATTTCTGTTTTATAGATAACCTTTTAATTTAAATTAATGTTATAATTTCCGATAAGTCCTTATGTAAAGATAGTTAACATTGTTTATCAAGGTTTTCAATGAAACTATCGATGTAATGGACTCGATTCATCACTAGAGGGCGCTGCGATCATTCCGATGACACGTGATTTTCCATGTGCGTTTAAGTAAACAATAACAGCCGATCGTTTTACACTTCTGGTTGTGCGCTAACTTTCGAATTTGCTATTTTATATTCTTTAAATTCTTTTTAGTACGTTAAATATTTTTAATATATTTTCTAGTCTTTTCCGTTTTTGTTTCGTGACTAAATATATATATAGTTTTAGTTATAGTATTAGATATTTAAGTTTATTCTTCTATTCTTAAGCTTCGTGTTTTTGTATACTTTTAGGTTCAGAAATTCTTTTATTAGTGCCAGCCACATTGTGATTTAAATAAGTATGCAACGCTCTATTGAATAAAATTTTTTTGCCACTTAATATTGTGATTCCGTCATATGTGTATACTAATTTATATTTAGTAAAAAGTAACTTAAAGTAAATGTTTCTTTGTTGACCTGATAAGGAATTGTCTTAATTTTTTTTTACATTACTTATTTGAAAATGTAAAATATTATAATGGACTAAATTCATATGACATTATGATCTAGTGATATTTGTTTTCAATTGTTTCCCGCCTAACGCAAAACACTTTTGTACTTTGTTTTGTTACTTCGTATAGCTATATTATTCTTTTTGCAAGTTATTTGTTGCTGTTACTTAATATGTATATATTGTTACAAATTTTGTGCACTGAACGCTAAAAATGGTGTAAATAATTAGTTCTGAATGTGTAATTCGTTAATATTACTTTCTGTTGTATTTATTTTAATGTTAAAATCGCAAGCAATTCCGTTCGTTACATAAAAATGGCGATTCAATGGAAGTATAGTCAAGTTGGCATCATTTTTGGTGAACATATATTGATGCTTCTAAAAAGAAATCTACTAATATCGCAGTCTCTGATGTAAACGAATTCTTGAGAAAAATTCCAGCAGACTAAATAGGGCGTGGTGCTCGCCAAAACAAAGTATTGTTTTGACTACTGAAAAGTCAGCCGACGATTAGTTAATACTTCAGCTGTTGAATAGGACGAGTGACTGCTAATGGAATACATTAGTTATTTGTATTCCTAGAGTTGTAAAGATACTGTATCTGGCACTTCTAAGGATTTTAAACAATACATTTTCATCGCTCCTGAAGACTGTCTTGCTCTTTTGGATTGATAGCATTAAATCCTGGAACTCCGAACTAGCAACAATATTTTTACATTCTAAAATGTGTCTTGTTTCAGAGCAGATCGGCTGAAATACATTCATTCGTTCGTTCGTTCTTTGTAAGCAATCTATTTCTTAGCAAATGATATATTTTTTTACATAGAAACTTCTTGTAATTATGAAAAAAAAAATAGCTTGATTTGTTATTTTTTAATATTCATATAAAGTTTCCTTTCTGCTGTTCTTGAAAATCCATTTCAGTATTATTGTTTAGGATATCAAAACTTTTAATATTATTCATTGATTTATTTTTTAAAAGTGTATGGAAATATTTGTGTGGTTTACATCTATTAGACAATTTATATGTAATTCAATAACTCATAAGAAATAATTTGTAATAAAGAATAATCCAATAAAATTTAGTCATTATTTGTAAAAATTATGTATTAAGATGATTCCTTTCTTGAACTAAGAGTATTTTCTTTTTTGATCTTTGAAGACAGTCATTTCTAAAAGAAATTTCAAACCTTCATAAATGATAATTATTAATTAAAGTCAGACAATCAAAGCTGGCAAATGTTATTTCATTACAGAGTCATCGTATATTTCAAAAATCTTACTATGTCTTGGGAATTTTTATAGAACAGTTGTGTTTCAAAAAATTAGTATACAATAACAATGTTTAAACTTTATATATCCATATTAAATCAAATAAAGTTTGAAACTGACACAAAAAAAAACCCTCTTTTGTCATAGATCTTAGAAAATACTCTTCATGAGTACACAATGAAGGGATGTCACTGATAGTCTTTCAACAGAATATGATAAAAGCATTTTATAAATTACTACAATAATTTCTTTGTTAAAAATAAAATTTTTCATATGTTTCACTTGTATTATAATCATGTAATATTAAAATTAAATGTTGATAAATAATGCATATTAAATAAATTTTAATTACTAATTTAAACTAGCTATCTAACAAAATTTTCTCGAAAATAACTTGGGATGTTTCCCTATAGTGTAATAGTTTGTTTCAAACAATTCCTAAAAATAATCCCATATCTTAGTATGATTCATTTCTATTTCTTTTTTCCAACTAAGGAGACAATGATTTATAAAAAATTATTTTCAAACATGTATAGGTGATAATTACTAACACTATCAAAGCCAAATATTATTATTTTATAACATATCTTTAAAAGGCTTCACACTGTATTGGTACAAATCATACTATTTTAAGGCTACAGCTTAGGTCTTGGTTTCAGTTTCATTTTAAATCAATTTTCCACTCTTAAATTGAATGAAAAATATTTTTCAGCACAATTGACTCTTGCAGTGTGAAATGATTAATTATTTCGGTTAACATTACTAAAAGCATTTCTGCTCGATTATGTTTTAAATTCTCATAGTTATTTAATCAAGATTGATTTCAAGGCCAATTTCTGTTTTAAAAATTGTTCATATAACTTAGAAGCTTTATCATTAATATTTTCTTGTTGAAAAACAATATTTCAAAGAGATGGAACACTACTGAAAATGATGCATCTAAAAATCATCCTCTGCTGATAATGCAATTAGACTTTTGAATTCTAGTATTGCTGATAAAACTGAATATTTTCATGATGTACCAAACTATACGATAATATATTGTGTGTGTGTGTGTGTGTGTAGTACTATATTTTAGTACTTTAAAGTTAAAAAGTAAACCTAAAAAAATTATACTATTACTGTGTTTCATGATCCTAATTCTCGATAAATATACAATTGCTCCAAGTTCTCTTCTTGAGTCAATACTTGTAACTAACTCAATGCAACAAATTCATTCAGGACTTATAAGCAGGATAATATCAATATACATGAGTCTTTTTTCAGACTTTTATATTTATGCAAAAATAAATCTAATCTAGTGATAAATTTTCAAATTATGCAAAAACCAATAAATGCATATTTGTTATATATAGTAAAAAAATTTCTACATTTGTTTGATAGGTTTATACCACATTCAAACTCTGAAAAACACAAATGTTGTGTTCATAAATACCACACAAATATGTTGCAATTTTTATTTTTTTGTAAGATAATTAGATTCAAAAATGGCTTTTTTTATTTTGATCATGTAAGGATGTACAGGACTTCTATACTTTATATATGGACACAAATTTATGTTTTACTATACACACATTTTAATCTGAAAATTTTAATGCCTGAATTTATTACCATATTTGGAATTCAATTATCGATTAATTAGTTTCAATGTTTGTGTATATATACATAGAATAAGTTTATAGTTAAAATGAAACATTATATTAGAGCTTTCTTGTGTTACATTTGTTAGTGTCATGAAAATAACACAACAAACATGTTATAATAAATGAACTGTCAACATTGTGCAAACTTTCATATAGAACAGCACCATCAAAATATTTATATTGTTTGATTCATGTAAACAGCTCTTTCCACAGTAACTCGCTTGTCAGACAATTTGCAGTTACTAACAATTTCAGAGATCATAAAATTGAATTTTTATCTTTGAAAAAAAAAAAGGGGAGCTTTTAATTTACAACCAATTTTGTCTAACTCTTCTTCAATTAAGAACCCTTTATCAGCCATAAAAACATCATTTAGTTCATTCATTTTTTTTTACTTTAAAGAAAAAGTTCCTTGTCTGAACTTCTGCCACAATGTAAAATGTGATACAAAGCAGATAGCCCCTGAAGACATAATACCTATTATACCATTTAAAGTATTACAATTTTTGTAATGACTAAATGTTCTTTGTTGCTGTAAAGGACGGTTAGGTTTTTTAATTGGAAATTCTGTATAGTCAATGATCACTCTATAACCTTTATTCTCAAACAAAAAAAAATTTTGGCATTGTTTCCAAAACAGTTTTCTTTGTAAGGAAAAGTGTCTAATAATTTAAATGTTTCTTGAAAAACTATTGTAACCAAATTAAAAATTTGAAATACTGTTACGATGAAAATTTCAAATAAAATTTCTAGTAATCTATTGTGTACATGTTTGTAGACATACCAATCCTTAATTTTACCAAAAACATATCAATGGGTTGATATAATTAGAATATTTCAAAACAAAGGAACTTCAACATGGAAATGTGATATCATAATGCAAACTACATCTTGGCTACAAAGTAAGAATTAATGTGCTATTCACACAAATAATTGCAAATAAAAACTTTATGCAGATCAACACTAAGCTATTTAAATTGTTACAATAAGCACTGCTTGAAGTAACCACATATTAACTTTGTGCAATTCAAAGAATTGTATAATTCAAATAAATAAAAATAAACAGTGGAGTACACACACTACTTTCATGGGAGAAGTTATATTTCTAAAAAAATGTTGAGGAAAGCATCTAGGTGTGATATTTGAGCTAAAAATTAAAAAATTTTTGGTTCTATGGGAGATACTTGAGCTTCTAAATCCTACCTTTGTGTAATCCTACCACTGAAAATAAGCAGTGTGTAATTCAAATAATTACAAGTAAACAGTGTGTAATTCAAACAATTACAAATAGAAAAATATGTAGTTTAAATAGTAAATAAACATTGATTAGTTCAAAACAATGGCAAGTAAGCAATTTTTTAAATTTCCAATGGTCAAGATTGCAGAAGACTACTCACCACAAAAATGGAAGGTCCACTGTTAAGTGGATATTCAGACATGACAAATAATCACACTTTATACTTCAAATACTTACAAATAAAAAACATATTATTCCAATTTATGCAAATAATGTCATTGTATTGTTCAAAATGGTCGTAAATTAATATTATATAACCTTAATTTATTGCAATTAACAGTGTATTTATCTTTGTCTTATTTATGCAGATGACCAAATAAAATTTAAAAATGTTTTTATTTCATTTTATGTCTAGAAATCTATTTATATATACATATAAACTTTCTAAGCAGTTTGTAAAAATCTGTCATTGACAGAATTCCATGACTAAGGCCAGCATTACAAAAACTAATGAATTTAATTACATGCAACTAATATTCTTTAAAAGTACAAGAGAGCAGGTTCATTGACACTATTAAGTCTGTGCTTCTCCTCATAATCACTACCTAAACTTGCTACTTTGCAGTGATTTCCTCTCTTAGCAGCCTCGTGTGGGAATTTTGACTGTACAAAATTATATACATATTTAAATTACAATATACAGGGAATGAATTTAATTTTTTTTAGTCTATTCCCCCTGGTATAAGTACATTCTTTTCCACAAAGTGCATATAAATGTCTCTAAAAGTGATTGGAAACAATAGTTTTCATTATACATGTTTTGTTGTCTCTCTGAACAAATGGATCGGAAAGTTTGTTCCCATTGCATGTTGATTTTCATCATATCTAGCACTTGATATTGTTTCCAATTCCTTATAATCACTCGACATTATCTACAAAATCATATAAATTAAGATATTATTGTATTTCCTGCATATATTGTTATTTTCTAAACATGATATAATTTATAAAATACAATACATATTATAGATTTAGAATACTGATTAAATAACTATTAAAAAATTATTGCTAGTCTTAATTAGCATAATTAATCTTTATTTGCATAAAAATTAAACAAAAATTGAAATGAAAATTTTTCAAACATTAGTTTTTAAGTACAAGAAAAAGAATTTGGATTTGATGTGGATGAGACATTTCAGCAATTAAATACACTAACTAATTCAACAGTAAAGTAAGAATAAAGAAAGTACTTAAATGCATTTTCTATGTATTTATCAATATTTTCACTATAAAAAGTTATTAAGGTGAAATATGTGCATGCAATTCGAAATTAAACACACTGATTAATCTTAAACCAGCCAAAAATTAACAAAATGAAAATAAGTACTTTTCACATATTTATAGCTATTTTTCATTAGTTAAATAGGGGAAAATGTAATACTATATCTATAATGAAGTTTTATATGTAAAAATAAGTACATGCAGTGTATCTAATTATATTCTAAATAATATGAAACAAAAAAGTTTACAAGGTATTTTTGCAAAGATACTGAACATTACACCGGAAGTATTGTTGGGCTCAGGTCAATGTTGTTGTTGTTTACAAAGTAGAACTTCTCCATAGTTATTATTGAAAATAATCTTAAAATGACAAAAAAAAAAAACAATGGTGATCAACTGCATACTTACTCACCAGTTACAGAGCATCCAGAATAGATAACAGAAGTGGTACCCTAATCTGTGTGTTTCTTTACGTTTGCAAAATTAAAATTCTTCGAATTCGAAATGCTCAGAAAATATATCACTTTTTGAAACTTGAAATATCGTCGGCGTATTTGATAGAAACAAAAAATATTGAAAATGAAATAATTTAAAAGTAATCACACATTTCAGTCGAAATGTCTTTTGGAACATCTTTTAATTTCTGTGACAATGAAGATTTATTCCTTCTATGCAAAATTTGATTAGATGGTGACTCGAAAAAATAGAATTTTGTGGGCACTGAATTCGGTTTCAATTGCCTTCTGTTAGTAAAAGTCTGGTACAAAAAGCATGCTTCTTCAAAATGTTCGGAACATACTGAGGAATACTTAGTCGGTTTGAAATTTTTTCTGCCCAAGTTTTGCAACCACTTTTTTTAATAAACATGGATCCTTTAGCGGAATCGAAAAAAAGGTTTTTGACCTACAGTCAGACTTTCCTTTTGCATTACGACAATTTAATGCGCTGCAGTAGCTCATTTTGCTGCTCGATAGAAGATGTGCAAATCCGAAAATGGCGGCTAATTACTCAGTCGAATGAAGCACATGGCTATTTGTTGATATCCGCGCTGGGCGATGACATGTGACTATGACGTCAGGTGAATCGAGTCCATTTGTCTATTTCTGTTAAATCTGAATTATCAATTACCGTCGCCTGAAATAATTCTTTGAAAGTTATCCAATATTCCATTTCCCCATGAAATTGTGGCAATTCAAGTTTAGGCATTTTTTTTGCAACTAGATTTTTATTTTCCAAATTTTCTTTTCCGGTTTCTTTTTTGAATGTATGTGCCACCTTTTCTAACGATACAGAGCAATTTAATAATGAATCCTGCATATCGAGGTATTTTTCCCATTTTCTTCACCTACATCTATATTCAATTCGGAAAATGTCTCTTCTAATTTTTTCTCATATTTCTCGATTTTAGATTTTAATACATCAATTAGCGCAGCCGAGCAATCCGGTTCGGCGATTGCGTCACGAATTCTCTCCTCGAATCTCTCGATCTCTTTTCAACATTATCAAAATGTTGGATTGATTTTAAGATTTTGCTTTAGAAGCCATTATCCATCGGGCTCTTCGGCAAATCGACGGACCAAAATATGTATGTTAGATTAGATTAGAATTAGAGTTAAGAATTTTGTTTTTAAACGATTAGACTTAAATATAGAATAGTACACATCAAGAATTTTCATACAAAAGGAATTCAACAAAAGAAAGGACTCACCTCTTCCAGATTTTCTATTTAATGTATATTCCAATTGATTTCGAATAAGAATTGATTACAACGTTATTTCGAATAAATGAATTACATTTGCTCAATGCAGACAGTAAATATCGTAAAGTAAATGTCTCAGAATTAAGAGTCCGAATTCGAATGGCGAATTGTGTTTTTCTCCTCCAGGAATGCCTGCGGAAAGTTTCGGTTTCGATTCCTGGAGCCCTCTAGTGGTGGATTTCTGAATCTCCAATGTTATAATTGGCATATTTAA
>BMAU01002933.1:0-71400 GCA_019973935.1 Trichonephila clavipes | reverse complement strand
TACCATTAGCTATGCAACAAAAAACCGAAAAATTCAGTTTTATATATGTTTTGATTTTCTCTTTTTTGAGATTTAATATATTTTCCTGACATGGAAATTATTCTAGACAAGACAGAGGAAGAAAATATCTTTTACGAAACATAAATGACGTTCTAGATTTTTCAGTTTCGTTAGACTTCTCTTAATATACATTCAATCCCGAAAGTAAATCACAAAGAGAAAAGTGTTGGTTTCAAAAATTTAATTTCACACCAGTCGAAACCTATTCAGTCTGTAATCATTCTCATTCTCACCTGATTGAGCAGGTCAGATTTTCTTCAATCATGCATCAACAGTTGGTCTCAATCGAAACGAGGTTGATTCGTGACAATGAGACGCCAAGTCGGAATCACGTGACGAGGATACTAACATCCCCCCGTTTTGAATCAGTGTGTAAATTTCGTATGCTTGATATGTTTACTTCTAGTGTGTAAAGCTTATTTCTGAAATTTATTTTTATTATATTTTTACATTATCCTTGTTTAATAATTAGGTATGAAGTATTTTTCTCGTAATTTTTTAGCATAATTTTTTATTCAGTTTAGTATATTTGTCATTTTGTTTATATATTTATTAATAGTCATAGATAATTTTTAGCATCCTTATAATAAGTCCTTTGTTTTCATGTAAATTATTTACGCACGAGAATGATTTACAGTATAGAATTGAGACCATTAAACTTGGAAGAACTTCTCATATGTGTTCAATTACTTATTGGTATATAGTGTATCACTCCACATAAATTCATAAAATAGGGTAATTTATAGGAAACATGTAGATATGAAATGGTCCCATTTTGAAATGTTAATGTTTATACTTTTCATTGTCTGATTGCCTTAGTAATTACCAGCTACAAATATTTAACGTTTTTAAAAATACTATCTCTATAATTTCTCATAGAAGAATATGGAACATTCAGAAACATGAAATGCAAGTAAATATAATTTTGGAAATTAATTTATAAGATACTAGCTGGTATACCAGTTCTTCGCACGGGTGCACTAAAAAATAAAACAACACAGATTGAAGGATAAAGAAGTTTTTAATGAGTTAATTTTACGTGAATTTTTCAAATTAAACAAAAAATATATCATACCTCAGCTAAACAAAAAAAAGTAAATAACGCTTAAAATAGGGTAAATAATTTATATCTGAAATTGTAATATTCGCAATCAACGCTGTTTAATTATTTTATAATGGTGATTCAATGAAAAACAATAAAAACAAAAATGTTAACGACAGAGTCAAGTTGGCAAATGTCTAGCTACTTGCATAGCTCGAGCTTTATTAGAGCTTTATAAGACCCGCCGCGTAGGGGCACGATGCACGTTAATACTTTATCCTCCGCATTATGATTTACTGCAGTTTTTTCATACAATATTTGTTTTGGATCACTACATAGAAAATTAAGGCATATAGATAAACAAAAACTCCACTTTGGAAAATTTATCCATTAGAGCTAATAAATTAAAGATATTCCACTAAAATTAATTATATACACCGTTCACTTAAAATAAATAGTCAAATCGTTTTCTAAGGCCATTAACATACAAAAACATAAGACACTTAAATTTTGACAAACTATTTTTTCGGGACAAAAATAATCTTTGCGACCCGCAGAAAATGCTATATCTGCTACAAAACTATTCGCCTTCCCCGCTAAAATTTTAATCATAGAACCCATGCTGCCATATATCTTGAAAGAGTGGATTTCGAAGAACATTCCTGCTAAGTATTGGTAGAATATTTTTTCAACGTTTGTGTGGTGTGGTAGTTAGGAGAAGGGGGTGCCAGCTCAGGTGTCGTCCACGACACTTGATCATGGTTCCAAACTACGAGGTCCGTTGCCAAAAGCCCTCGTGTAGCTGAACAGTGCGACATTAATATTCACTCACTCCAAAAATACAATACAGTAGTTATTATTTTTATACTTAAAAACGCAATATCTGCCTATTCAATTAAAATTACAGCGTTATAATTAACTACTAACCACAAGCAAATTATGTAGTGTGAAGGGCAAAGTTTATTTACTTTAAGTATCAGAAGTGATAAAAGTATTTATTTTGATCTAAGCTTTAATTTCTTATGGGTCACGCATGAAAAAAATCGTAGTTGCTATTCAAATAAAGAGAGATTTAAAACAACCTATCCCTTCAAAACTTCATTTTATTCTGAAATTAAAAAAATATGGATTACACTGATCACAGGAATAAATTAGAAGAAGCCTTGCGTAGACAAAACAAAAATTTTTCTTCATAAATAAACGATAGATAATGCTGACTTGGCTATTTCGTAGAGTATGCCATAATTGCTTGCAGATGGCAGAATTTTTTCCTACTTACTTGACAAATATCGTTATATTTTGGACACTTCACACAATATCTTTATAAATTATAGCCTATGTGTTATTTTGATGTATAAGCAATATTACTGTAAAATTTCATTAAAATCCATTCAGTTTTTTTTTTTTGCGTGAAAGACGACCAAGCATCCTCATAAACTTTCGCATTTATAATATATATCTAGATGTCAACATGGATACATACTTTTTTTTCTTTATTTAAAAAATTTCATACCTATTTCTAATGTTTAACAAGATATTTATACTTTTTGAGAGCACACAGAGTGTATAAAATAATAGTTGGTTAATAAAGAAAGTTTTTGATTATTAATTAGGAATTCTTCTGTGATGGAAATGATATTGTTTTTAACATCATTTAAAGGTTTGGGATACCTGAAATTATCTAATTATCAGCAAACACTTGATGTTTCATTGTTTGACTTCCTTTGTAATTATTACCCTTCAAAAGCTTTGAACTTTTTTAGAAATGCCTGCCTCCAACATTCAGAAATAAATAAATCTGACTTTTTAAACAAATAAATTAAGAAACATGCTTAAAGAAATAGGCTTTTTAATAAAATTATTATATAGTAGAAAAAATTAAATTGTTTTCATGAAAATTTCTCGTATAAAGAAGTAGAAAATTCTTATCGGACAGTTTTATTCAATAATCACTCATTTCAATATACATTTATTGACACTTAATTTTAACATTATATGAATACACTATAAGTAAATAAAGCAGTTCATGATATGCTGTATAAATCAGACCCTATGAAAGTAACACTATACTATAAGGACAAATAGAGAATCTACCTGTCAATATTTAACGTGCATAATATCTTGTTCAATTATTATATCTCAATTTTTATCTTATTGATAATGTCTAATAAAATTATCTGGAAACCTTATAAATGGCTTTTTTAATTTATTTACAAGAAAAAAGTATTAAATATCATCATCCCAACACAAATAAAATGATACTAAAAAAATTAAAGAAAATGCTCTCCTATATCACAGATTAAATAGCTAAAAAAAGGTCAAATTATTCAGAATTTCTGAACATTTCTTTCACTTTATTTAACTCATTAGGTTATGACATAAAAATTTAAATTTGTAAACACCACCACAGGCAATTAACAGTAAACAAACAAGTAATTGGGTTGTCAGTTCTTTAAAATTAAATCTTTACATTGAATTTACTACATCAAAATAAAATTAACAAAAAAAAAGGATTTTTTTCTTTTTTTTTTAATTTCACACTGTGTGTGATTACAAAATTCCTACAATCTGTTCCTCTAAACTATGCGAAGCATTATCTTTTGTTTTAATGGGAATATTTGATTTTTTTACACTGAACATACCAACACTTAATGCTTAAGAAATGCTAAATCAGTACTCATACCATTCCGAAATGTGGAACATACGTATTAAACTGCCGACTAATTTCGCCAAGCAAAAAGACATCGAATTTTTTAAAAAATTATATCACTATAATTACAGTGTTCAAACATGATCATGAACAATTTCCACTATTGGTTGTATATCGCAGCATTTGGCGGTTTTATGATTTCAAGAAATTAGTCGATATTATAATATTCAAGTACTTCAAATTTGCCCTTTCAACACACGTCACACAAAAGTATCAGTTATTTTGGACAATTAACCCATTAAAAATAATTTTGAAATTTTTTTCTTCTGAAATTACCTTTTTTTTTACTGAATTTTGCATTAATGTACATTATTGAGAACAGCAATTTGTCAAGTTATTCATTTAAGGGTAAATAGAGAATTGAAAAAGGTTATATTAAAATTTCGAATATTTCTATTGCTTTTAAAAAGTAAATATCCCTCAGAATCAAATGTCTGTATATAAAATCATATTTGGTTTCATGATCTTAATTACTGATAAATATCATAGAACTGATTTAAGTACTCTTCTTGAGTCAATATTTGTAAATAACTCAATACGACAAATTTATTCAGGAATTAAATTTATAAGCAGGATATAGTATCAATACAGATGAACCTTTTAGACTTTAATACTTATGTAAAAATTAAAATCCAGAGTATTCTTTTGCTTAATACATTTCAGCTGGGGTGGCATAGATTTTTTTAATACACTGTGTTATACTTCAATAATATGTGTATAGTCTATATGTGAAACTTATCAAAATTAATGAATTTTACATTTAGATAACCCTTGTGCAAATACCAATAAATGTTATCCATAGTAAAAAAAAATGTACATATATATACATATACACATCTGTGTGACAAATTTATACCAGTCAAATTGTGAAAAACAGATGTTAAGAGATCCCTATACTACATAATAAATAGATACACCACAAAAATATTTTATAATTTTTATTTTTTTGTGTAAAAGAATTATGGATTCAAAAATGACTTATTATTTTCACCATGCAGGAGAGAACAGCACTTTTATATTCAATATATACACAGAAATTTATCTTCTATAATATACACAATTTAATTAAAAAATTTAATGCCTTAATTTTTTACCACATTCAGAATGAAATTATCAATAAATAATATATTTTTACTAAAATGGTGCTGTGAATAAAGGCTTTATAAATATTGCATAAATTTTTTACTTTTAATTTTACAAAAGGTAAATGGTAATTTGCATTTCTAATGTTGAAGGTAGTATTTAATTTATCATCAAGTAAAGAGTGTTTTTTTTTCAGGTATAGAAGTTTAAGTTGGCATTACTTTCCAAGATGGCGACAGATTTAACAGCTGTCAAGTGATTTTTTCTCAGCTTGGTTTGGCAATTCATCAAAACGATCATCAAGCAAGACGTAGATTCGTCGAATGGGCACAAAACGAGATTGCTGTTGTTCCCGATTTTCATAAGCGAATTTTGTTTAGCGATGAAGCGCACTTCTGGTTGAATGGCTACGTCAACAAACAAAACTGTCGCATTTGGAGTGAAGTTAATCCACAAGTGTATGTCGAAACACCGTTACATCCAGAAAAACTGACTGTTTGGTGCGCTTTATGGGCTGGTGGAATCATTGGTCCGTACTTCTTCAAAAACGATGAAGGCCACAACGTTACAGTCAATGGTGATCGGTATAGTGCCATGATTACTAACTTTTTCATTCCTGAATTGAACAATCATGATGTCCAGGAGCTGTGGTTCCAACAAGACGGCGCAACATGTCACACAGCTCGTGCCACAATCGATTTATTGAAAGACACGTTTGGTGCCAGCCTAATTTCACGTTTTGGACCTGTGAATTGGCCTCCAAGATCTTGTGATTTAACACCACTAGACTATTTTCTGTAGGGCTATGTAAAGTCTTTGGTCTATGCGGATAAGCCAAAACACTTGACCATTTCGAAGACAACATTCGCCGTGTTATTGCCGATATACGGCCACAAATGTTGGAAAAATTCATCGAAAATTGGACGTCCAGATTTGATTACATCCGATCCAGTCGTGGCAGTCATATGCCAGAAATCATATTTAAAATGTAATGCCACAAGATTATCTTTCGAATAAAAAAAAATCCATGTCAATCGAATAATACATCGTTGTTTTATTGCAATTTAAAGTTCTATACCTCTAAAAAAACACCCTTTATAAACATTAATGAACCTGTAGTAAATTAAGATATTTTTTCATTTCTGTAGTGAATGCTTTTCGAAATTTTTGTTTCCCAAAAGAATGTAAAATTATATAGTATAATACATTGTATATATATGAGGAATCCCCAGCCCTTGAAGTGTCATTTGGGGTAAACTTCCTACCAGGACAACTCAACCCACCTCCCGCATAAGAACTTTGACTTCTACTTTCAACGGACTTAAAGAAGACACATGTACTAACGACTCACTCGCTGCTGATCAACGCTGAAAGAGCTCTCGTTTTGTCATGGCTTGGAGAGTGCAGACTGCTTTACTGAATATTGAAATAAAATATAATAGGATAAACGACTGCCCGTTGCATTTCTCCTGTCAATCCAAGAATTTCTCTAATACATGATTATATATATAGAGAGAGAAAAAAAACCTGTTTTGATATATGACACGTAGGGCTACATATTATATTCTTGTATTTTTATTTTAGATAATTTAGTACAGAAATATCTCTATTAACAACTCTGAAAATGTGTAAAATAATTAAAATTTAAGTTAACTAACTGTATTTTATTTTTTTATGCTCGTGGAATCGGTTGTGGAGTCGCCACCCAATTGAATCTCTCAACAAAACAACACGCAGTCTTCGCGCGCAGGCGCAGCTGATACAAGGTTCAACACGAACTTTGTTTTTTGAAGAAAACGAGGAGAGAGAAAAAGAGACTGGGGGTGCGCGAGCAGGCGTTCCCATCGTCACATCATGGAAATCTATTTGTTAGAACAACTTCTTTTTTAAATTAATTTTGTTACGTTTCAAATAAACTAGAAGAATGACAAATGTTTTGGACCCTTGTCTCCCACAAATTATGGGGGCTCGGAAGGGATCAATAAAATCTCGAATCAAAGTTTGGAACGCGTGAACAAAAGAAGCGTCCGTGAAGACGCGCCGCCATTTTTTGGAAACTTCACTCAACCTGTGTAGAGGTTGAATTTCATTCGGACCCAGCGTGAATATTCCGCCCCCGTGTAGAGGTAGGAACTAGTGATTTAACATCTGCGAAGAGGTGTCATTTTAACAGTTTCAAGAGCTATTTTTCGTCTAACGATATAACCTGCGAAGAGGTTGAGAGAACTGTGTTCATCTGCGTAGAGGTGAATCAGTGATTTTCTTCAATTTGGATACATCGTTTGTGGGAGTAACAAGGGAGCAAAAAGAAAACAAAAGGTAGGATCTTTCCATATATTTTTTAAAATATATAAAAACGCTCTTCAAGAGAATCTTATAAGAGTTGTAGAGGATTTAGACGGTACTGCGGAGAGTACGGACACCATAGCTAAATTAAAGACTAAAATTGAGGAGAGTAGTACATTTGAAAGTGATGCAGATTTCGTTAAAACTTTAATTAAAAACTGTATAGATGAGAGGGTATCGCGAAACGAAAGAGAGGCAACTTTAGAAAATCAGAAAATTGAGCTCACAAAAATACAGTTAGTACAGTTAGAAAAAGAAGTCGAGCTTAAGACGGCTAAAAATAAAGCATTAAGTTTAAATCCTGCAGCTAAAACCGAAGAGAAACTGTTCGAATCAGACATAGAAAACAAGATTAAAAGCATTAAAACTATCTCTTCCTGTTCCCACCAGATCTGAAAATTTTAATCTGTTCTTCCAATCATTAGACGCGCATTTTTAACCAAGAGAATGAAAGACGAATATAAATCTGAAATTTAAATAAATCTTCTGGACGAAAGAGCTCATAATGTCTTATTGTATATTAAAAAGGAGGAATTAAATGGCTGTGAGAAACTTAAATCAATAGTACTCAGAGAATTCCAAGTAACCCCTCGCGAGTGTTTAAACTCATTTAAAAATGCTGTAAAATCATCAGGCGAGACATACATCCAATTTGCTACAAGATTGACGGCAAACTTCCAATATTATTGTTCGTTAAGGAAAGTTAATTCCTTTGAATCTCTATGTGATCTTTTAAATTCTGGTAGATTATTTGAAACTTAAAGTAAGGAAACCGCAACTCATGTTGGCATTCGAAAAGCAGAAGACTAGTTTAGGCCTATTGATTTAGCTAAAGAGTGCGATATTTATATTTCATCTAGAAGCGGATCGCGTAAGGAAACTCCTATTGCTTGTGGATATACCAAAGACCCCTTTAAAAATAGATCACGAAACTATAAACCAAAGAGTAGATATAGCTATCTCCAAAATCTTGAAAGACAAAATAAAAATTGCTACATATATGCAGTGATTCATCTCATTTTGCAAGAGATTGTGAGAAGCATTTTAAGCCTAAAGAATCTAGCAGCCACACCTATAATAGAAAAAACGGGAATAGTTCGAAAGTCAAGAGCGAAAAACAACAAAAAAGCGATGAGTTCGCACAATAGCTTCAATACATAAACATTTTTGATGAAAATCAGCCCGTAAAGCCTTGATTGATTCAGGTTGCATGATCCCAGTTTTAAATTCCTCTCTGATTACATTCAACAAACCTCCCGAAGGAAAAATAAAATTAAGCTCATGTTTTACCGAAAAGCGCATAGTAGAAGTGGCATCAGTAAATATTTCTCTTACTCAACACTCTCCCAGTTTAACGGTAGAGCAATATCACCGACCTTGAATGAATGATTTATTATGAATCCCAGTGTATATACTGAAATAAATAAAATAAGTCACGCGAAGAGTGATTTTTTGTTGAGTGAAAGTGAATCCTCTTTGGGTGCTTATTTTATTTTTACTATTGCAAATGCGATAGAAAATTCTAGTTATGATTTGTCACGCGTTAAAAACTTTAATATTAGAAATGATTTGAGTTCCCTGATCAAGAATTATAAAGCTAATAAAATTAAGAGTACTAAGTTAAAAATGAGTATTATATTGAAAGATGATATTCCTGTGTGTGTCAGAGAGCCAGACATTTATCTTATTCTGAGAAATTACAGGTAACCGATCAAATTGATGATTGGTTACAAAAGGGTAAAGAGAAAGTTGTTCTGATTATTGTTCACCTATAGTATTGTGTAAGAAAAAGGATGGTAATTTAAGAATCTGCATCGATTATCGCAAAATTAATTCTAAAACTGACAAAGATAGCTATCCTTTACCCTTAATAGAAGAAGTTCTAGATCAGTTGCAGTCAGGAAATTTCTTCTCAACTATTAACTCAAAAAACGGATTCCTTCACGTTGAAATGGAAGAAAACAGTAAAAAATTTACTTCATTCGTCACACATAATGGGCAATATGAATTTAATAAAGTTCCACTTGGTCTTTGTAATAGTCCGAGTGTTCTTCAAAGATTTATCAATCACGTTTTCCAAGACCTCCTTAAAAAAAGAGTTGTCATAATCTACATGGATGATATTATTAACCCTTCTTCGGATGAACTTGACGGGTTAAACCGTTTAACCAGGGTGTTAAAAACTGCATCTGAATATGGATTAGAATTAAATTTTAAAAAATGTAAATTTCTCAAGCCAAAGATTGAATGGGACACATAATTGAAAAGGGTACAATTAAACCTTCTTTGGACAAAACCAAAGCAATTCAGATTTTTCCAGAACCTAAAAACGTGAAACAGGTCCAAAGCTTCCTTGGACTGTCAGGTTACTTTCGGAAGTATATCCAAAATTATTCCATAATAGCGAAACCTGTCAGTGATTTACTACGGGATAGTGCTGTGTTTCATTTCGGACCCGAACGGCAATTAGCATTTCAAACTTTACGACAAAAACTTTCTGAAAATCCGGTGCTTCATATTTTCAAACAAGGTGCAAAACTTCAATTGCATACTGATGCTGGTAAATTTAGTTATGGTGCGATTCTGTTACAACAATCGGACGATAGTAAACTTCACCCCGTACACTATTTTAGCAAGAAAACCACTCCCCAGGAGGAAAAATATTCAAGTTATGAACTTGAAGTTTTGGCTAGAGAATCGAATCTCTTAAGAAATTTAGGAACTATCTCATTGGCAACAAATTTAAAATTGTAACTGATAGTTCAGCATTCCAAAAAACTATGAGTAAAAAACAATTAACTCCTAAAATTGCTAGATGGGCCTTATATTTAGAAGACTTTAATTATGAAATTATTCATCGTCCAGGCAAACAAATAGGACTTGTAGATTGTTTAAGCCGTTATTCTGTAATGACCATAACATATGATGAAATAGCCACTAAAACTTTCAAATTGTCAGCGAAATAATAAGTACATTAATTCATTAAAAACCCTTTTAGAAAATAATCAAATTAATGATTTTGTTGTTAAAAATGAAGACCTATATAAAATTGAAAATGATATTCTGGTAGTACCTCAACAGATGCAAACAGAAATTGTTAAAAATATTCATTCTAAAGGACATCTTGGTATTAATAAAACTGAAAGCATGGTAAAACAAAGTTTTTATTTTCCTAATGTTAGAAAATGTGCTAAAAATGCATTCTTGTAAACGAAAAACGAGGGAAAGGTGAAGGATTGTTAAATCCCATTCTTAAGGAAAACATCTCTCTTAGTACTTTAGTACCATATTGACTTTAGGTCCTTTGCCATCTACAAATAAAAACTATAACCACATTCTTTCAATAATAGATGCATTCACTAAATTCGTACGGTGATATCCCTTAAAGTCCACTTCTTCCCGTGATGCTATATAGAAACTTAAGCAACAAGAGATTACATTTGGTAATCCTTACCGTATCATAACAGATAAAGGTACTGCATTTACTTCAAAAGAATTTCGAGAATACTAGGAGAATGAGAACATCCAACATCTAAGCATAACAACTGGAATACCCCGAGGGAACGGACACATTGAACGGATTCATATTTCTCTGATCCCAATTTTGTCCAAGCTATCCATAGATGACGCATCGAAATAGTACGAGTTTGTTCCAGCCGCACAGAGAACACTCAATTCAACAATTTCACGAAGCACTCAGATGACGCCGTTTCTACTTTTGACCGGAGTAAAGATCAGGACCAAACAAGATCTTGAAATTCTAAAACTATTGGAAGAGGAAATCGGGGAGATATTCACCGAAAATCGCGAAAAGTTCGGGAGGAAGCCAAACGAAACATTCTGAAGATGCAAGAGGAAAACTGTCGAAATTTTAATAAGAAACTGGAAAAGGCGTACCAGTATGAGATCAGAAATATCGTCACCATGCAACGGACACAGTGTGGAACTGGCTTGAAACTAAGGCGTAAGTTCTTCGATCTCTATGAAGTCGTAAAAGTAAAACCTAAGGATGGATATGATGTCAGAAAAATTGGACGGCATGAAGGAGCCAAAACTACATCCACAGCAGCAGACTACATGAAGATGTGGGGAGAAACTGTCTAATTTGGCAAAAGTATGCTATGTTAAATCTTTGTGTATTTGTTGTAAAGTCCTTGTGTGTTCCGTGTTTTTTGTATGATTCAGATTCTCCTCGGGTCTCCATGAAAAAAAGAATCAAATACCGCTGCGGACAGCATATGGTCAGGCTGGCCGTTGTGAAATCGATTGTGGAGTCGCCACCCAATTGAATCTCTCAACAAAACAACACGCAGTCTTCGCGCGCAGGCGCAGCTGATACAAGGTTGAACACGAACTTTGTTTTTTGAAGAAAACGAGGAGAAAGAAAAAGAGACTGGGGGTGCGCGAGCAGGCGTTCCCGTCGTCACATCATGGAAATCTATTTGTTAGAATAGATACTTTTTTAAATTAATTTTCGTTACGTTTCAAATAAACCAGAAGACAAATGTTTTGGACCCTTGTTGTCTCCCACATGTATGTTCTCTATATAATTTAATTTAAAATAAACAAAAAGTATTTACATTCCTGTAGATATCTATCCAAATTTATTTTAGCAGACGTTCCTTTTGTGAACACAAAAATAGTAGGAATGGAGCTGGTGACGATTTCTAAATGTTTGGTATTGAAAACAAGCTTAGTCAAAGTGGTCAGAGCATAGTAAGTGAGGAGATGGTTTAAAATCCTTGCGCTTCAACATCATATCCATGTTTACTAAACACTCGAATTTTTCTACCGGGATATTTAGAAAAGATTTTTTTCCTATACAGTTATCTTGTCTTTTACTGTAATTGAGTAACCATATATAGTAAAAAACGAAATTTTAGTGGGTAATTTTAGTAGCAAGAGCAAAATAGTACACAAAAAAGTATTAGGATATAGTTAAGCGGGAAACAAACCAAAACATATTCACGTACCATCATCATCACGTGATCGTGACGTCACATGAATCAACCTCATTGCGATATCGTAAAGAAACAAATAGCGGGTTGATTTTTGTTTTATTTATTTTTTATTTTATAAATGATTATGTCATATGACATTTCTATTCAAGAGAAAAAGATTATGCATATACTATTCTATTCTATTTAGTAATTTGATAACTTTTTCTTTATTTAATACTCTAGTTGATATACCCGAACTGAAAAATTAAACAATACAGATTGAAGGATAAAGAAGTTTTTAATGAGTTAATTTTACGTTAATTGCAAATAAACAAAAAAAGCTTTTGCATATCTCAGCTGAACAAAAAAACGAAAAACAGCTGTTAAATTTTTAAGTCTGTAGATCCAATAGCTGATAAAAAGGATTTTTTATATATAACTCCCCTTAACTCCCTTGAGGGTAGATTTTTGGAAATACCTTCCTAAGCTGAATCTCTGCTCAGCAAAAGTAACACGTTGTTACAAATTTTGTGTAATGAATGCTTAAAACAGTATAAGTAATTAATGTATTACACACTTTCAGATTTTTTTTAATATTACTTTCTGTTGTATTTATTTTATGTTAAAATTGTAATATTCGCAAGCAACGCCGTTTCTTAAATTATAATAACGATTCAATGAAAAACGTCGCAAAATATTGGCGATAGAGTCCAGTTGAAAAATGTATAGCTAATTTCATAGCTCGAGCTTTGGGAAAGATTAGACTTACGCTTTCGAGGCATAGTTCTAAATAGGTACTTTTTCTAGACTTCCAAAAAATACAGTGGCCGTGGTAGCCGAGTGGTCAAGGTATGGGTTCGCGGCTGGCCTTGTCACGCGAGTTCGATTCTAGTACCACTAAAGACCCGCCGTGTAGGGGCGGGATGCACGTTTACAGTTTATCCACATTATGATTTACTGCAGTTTTTTTCATGCAATACTTTTTTTGGGATCACTACATTGAAAATTAAGGGATATACATAAACAAAATACTCAAATTTTCGAAATTTAATCCGGTAGAGCTAATTAATTAATTAAAGATATTCCACTGTAAAATTAATTATATACACTGTTCACTTAAAATAAATAGTTAAATCATTTTCTAAGGTCTTCACTAACATACTAAAACATAAGACACTTAAATTTTGACATAAACTTTTTTTTCGGGACAAAAATGATAATCTTTGCAATCCGCTGAAAACGCAATTTCTGCTACAAAACTATTCGCATTCCCCGCTAAAATACTCATCATAGAACCCGTGCTGCCATATATCTTGGAAGAGTGGATTTCAAAGAATATTCCTTCTAAGTATTGGTAGAATATTCCTGCTAAGTTTATGTGGTAGTTAGGAAAAGTGGGTGCCAGCTCAGGTGTCATCAAAATTACGTGGTCCGGCGCCAAAAGCCCTCGTGTAGCTGAACGGTGAAACGTTAATTTTCACTCACTCCAAAAAAAACAGTACAGTAAGCAAAATCACACACATAAACATCCCGCGATAATACTATCCAAATGTTGCTAAACCACAAAACAAAAATATAAAATTGGAATTAGAAAATAACAATTATGCCATTTTGGACATTCAACATTTTATCCCCCCAAAAAGAAAGAAACAGAATCCGGGTTTAAGCATATCAAAACAAATTAAAGTTACCCAAATTGGATGCACGATCCCCGAAAGAGTCTCAACATTGATTGAAATGTTTAAAATTAATCTTTTTTTGAAAAACCTAAATTCGGACACATTTAAAAATTTTGCAGAAACTCAATAAAATGCCGAATATGTTCACTAAATTACTCTGAAAACGAGTGTATGGAATCAAAAATAAAATATATATATATATAGTTCTTGTGGAGAAGGGCACAAAGCTAACGATAAAGGTTATAAAAAATATCAAGAAGTCGAAAACTTAAAAATTACAACAGTGCAACAAATCTCAAGAAATGAAGCAGTTGGGAAGTTCCAAAATGAAAAAAAAAAACTCACACTCGGCCAAAACTTATTGTAATCAAACGGAGGAAATAGAAAACCTTGAAAAAGAGTTTAAAAAATTAAAACAGAAATTTGAAGAAAACAATAATATATTTTGAAAGAAATTAGAACAAATAGTACAGCATTTCACGACAGAGCTGAATACGGCGGTAGCATTAATAAATTTGAGTTTTTCTTCCTTAATGAACACAATGGAATCCACTTTATAAAAAATAGCATCCAATATAACAATTCCAAATATGACGATTATCCAAAAAGTAAAAAAAATTAATGAAAAAGCAAAGGACTCAAGGAAATATCAGAAAAGAGAGGAAATACATTAGAAAGTGTTGTGGTACAAAATAAAAAATATATAAATAAATATACAAATCTTCTTAGTTTTCCGCTAAAAAGTTAATATGAATATGCTTTCTTTTTTTTTTTGGACACTTAAACTGATTCGTCTGTATTGCCTCTTTTCACCCCTTTAATTCATGAATCTAATCCAATGGAATGCAAGTGGGGTTAAAAACAAGATATCAGATATTCTTTTCACGCCAATTTTTCAAAAAGATAGGATTTTAATAATTAAAGAAACTTGGTTACATCTAAATGATATTTTCACAATTCCCAATAAGAATATTTTCCGAATTGATAGAGAAATCAGAAAAGGAGGAGGATGAATGATAGTTTTAAATAAAAAGATATTAGCGCAATAAAAATATTCTCAAAAATTAGTGAAGACCAAAAACTGTTCATTGTCAGAGCTCAGATAAGTACAGTTCCTCTCACAATTTTTAATATATACATCCGACCGGGAAACTTTTAAAGACGCCAACTTATCTAAAATAGCATCATATATTGATAATCACAGTTTGATATTGGGAAATTTCAATGCATCTCATGAGATATAGCGATCAAAAAATTCCAATCCTCCCGAAAAAAAGATTATTGATTGGATTATTGAAAATGTGTGTGTGTGATTTAATGTTGCTAAACAATAAAAGTCCAACTTATCTCCATTCATCGTAAATTCTTACAGCTATAGATCTTTCTTTATCATCAATAAATTAAAATTATGATTTGTCTTGGTCCACAAATACCAATAATTTTGGAAGTGACCTCTTCACTATAATCATTAAATACTTAAGAACAAATAGCAAAGCAACAGATATTTTAGACAAAAAACAAATTGGAACAAATTTACCTATCTTCCTCAACAAAAGTTAAATTTAAATGAAAATATAAATATAAGTATTATGGAAGAAATTTAAAAAAGCCCAAATCTTATTTCAGCAATTAGAAACAAAATACATCAGTTCAAGAGCTCTATGGTAGACAGCAGCATGCGGGCATTTAAGAGCAAAAAAAGAAAACTCCTTAATAAAGAAAGAAAAAATTTTATAGAGGAAGACTGGGGATATATATATATATATATACATATAAAGTACAAAGAAATAAGCGCCAATCTTAAACGAACAATTAAAACCAGTAAAGAACATTTTTTGCACTGGACATGTGAAAAAATCACTTCTCCCAAAATTATTTTTAAAATAATGCCAATAATCAAAAATAGAGCAAATACTAACTTTTCTTCATTTAATGTTATTGAGAATAAAGGAAACATACTAACAAACGAACAATCTCAAGCAAAATGCTTTTTATAATGTTACACAAAACAAAACAATGATAGTATTCAAAATATCTTTATCCCGCACAATAGTCAAAATATTAATAAATCTTTCTTTTTAAAAGAATTAGAAGTAGCAACATCTCATCAAAAGAACAGCAGTTCGGGGCATGATAAAATTTCTCTCCAATCAATAAACCATCTCCCCATCAAAGCAATAAATCTACTTCTGAAATTCTTCAATGACAGTTGGTTTTCACAAGTCAAATTCCAAAAGATTGGACTCACGCAATTATTTTACTTTTCATAAAACCTCACAAAAATCCTAAGGAAGTTGTTTCATATCGACCCAATGTCACTTACCTCAATAATTTCCAAATTGTTAGAAGTAATGATCCTGCATAGAATGTTAGATTTCAGTTTTCGTAATAAAATTTTTCATGTAAATCATCATGGAGTTTAGCCTCATAGAAGCAGCATTAATACTCTACTTCAATTACAACATGATATAATACTTTCCAGAGAACACAAGGAATATTTTCTTTTGGGGTTGCATTAGATCTCAGTGTGGCTAAGTGGTCTGGTTTCTAAATTTAAAAAAAGTCGGATTTTATGGTAGATTGCTACGATGGATTAAAAACTTCTTACATCAAAGAACAATACAAATTAAATGGAAACACAATTTTTCGAAAATCCTCAAAAATAATTAAGGCGTACCTCAGGGTTGAATTTTGAGCCATTTCCTCTTTATGATTTATACGTCAGATTTAGTTGAAATTGAACATGACAGCCATTTACTGATTTATGCAGATATCTTTTTATATAATAGCGGCACAAATTGGAATGAAACAATAGGTGAAATGGAAGAATCATTAAATAATATTTCAGCCTGGTGTAAATAATGGAATTTGTGATCACATCCCCAGAAAAAGCAGTCTAATCAACTTTTCCAGAAAAAGAAGCACTATACCTCTATTACTTAAAATATGCGAAAAACCAATTCCCGAAGTGAATAAGCTGCATCAATACTGTACTTCAGTAGCAACATGATATTATACTAGCTAGAGAACGTAAGGAATATATATATATATATATATATATATATATATATATATATATATTATTTAGGTAGCATTAGATATTAAAGTACCATATGACTCACAGTGGGGCCAAGTGGCTTAGTTTCTAAATTGGAAAAAGCCGGATACTCTCGTAGATTACTACGATGGATTCAAAACTTCTTACATCAGAGAACAATACAAATTAAATGGAGGAACAACTTTTCAAAAATCATCAAAAATAATTATGGTGTACCTCAGGGTTCTATTTTAAGCCCTTTCCTTTTTATGATTTATATGGCAGACATATTTAAAATCCAACAAGACAGCCATCTTCTGATTTACGCAGACCATATATATTTTTATAGAATAGCGGCATAAATTGGAATAAAACAATAGGTGAAATGCAAGAATCTTTAAATAATATTTAAACCTAGTATAAAAAATGGAAATTGTCCACCTCTTCAGAAAAAAGCAGTCTAATCAACTTTTCCATAAAAAGAAGCACAATACCTCCTTTACTTAAAATATGCGACAAACCTATTCCCGAAGTGAAGAGTCTTAAAATCCTGGGTATAGTCTTTGACCCCAATATCACTTGGAAAAATCATTTTAATTACCCATGACAGAAAGAATTTAATTATTTAAATGCCCTGAAAGTCTCATCTTCTTTTAAAATGGGAACAAAACCATCTCTTAACTGTTATAAATGCCACAATCCGCTCTATCATTGACTACGGCAGTCAACTATTTCCCTTTGTTAGCAGTACCAACTGACAGAAGCTCTAACCGATATATAATACTGCTTTGCGATTAGCCCTAGGCCTTCTAAGAAACACTGGTAGTTTTATAAAGAGCAAAATCTATGTGTTTGAATTGCAGTATTAATAATCATCATAATTTCCTCTGCCAATCTGCAGTATGTCACGAGTCATTATCTTGATATAATTTAAAATATGCTGAGATTCCCAGCTTGCTCGCACTTTGCTTTAAAATGTCAAGATAGACATATTTATTCATTATACCATCAATAAAATGTAGGTTCCCGAAACCAGAGCTTGCCATGCAGTCCCAGACAATTTGGTTACCCCTTCCATATTTTACAGTAGGCCGTAAAATTTGACATGCATTGCTGTATTTGATTTCCACTAAACTTTTTGTTTGCTTTCCGATCCGAAAATGTTATATTTACTTTCATAAACAAAAATTATATTTTCCAAATATTCTGTTCGCTGCCTTACATACATTTTAGCAAATGCCAACCTAGCTTGTCTATTTGCTTTGCTTATGTAGGGTTTCTTTGACCTGTCAATGATATTAAAAACAATTTCAGACTTTCTCAATTTTAATGATGTTTCTCTATACATTGAACTGATTTCTCTTATTCCAATGGCTTATTACGAGATTTCGCACATCAACCAATATATCTTCGTTTCTCGCCATTTTTTGAATAAATAATCTTATATGTTGAAACAATTTGTGTTTAAACTTCTAGTCTAAAAAAGTAGTGTGAAATTAAATTTTATTGATGCGCTGTGTATTTGTTAAATTTCTCTTTTCAAACGTGTCCCAATGCTTTTTGACTCCAGTGTGTTTTTGAATTATATTTGAAAAGGTAGATCAAATTATAATTCTATATTACTCATAAAATTTTCCTTATATTCTGTACACCAAATGTTAAAATATTACTTAATTCATTTTGTTTTTGTTTTAATGTGATAAATATTTTTATAAATGACTTTACGCAGTTATGCACTCCAAGAGTCCCAATACTTTTTTGAGTGACTGTACGTATTCCAAAAAACAACATAAAAGTAAAAACGAAGAAGTATAGAAAAAGAGCAAAGACATGAAAATTATTTTTATATTTCTCATCTTGAAAAATGGAATAGACAGGCAGCAAAAAATAGAAATACAAAAGTTTTCATCAATAAGTTGCGAGCTAAAAAATTACCATTGAATGATATTTATTTCTTTTTTAAACAAATAGATTCTCCATTGTTTTCAGATTTTCAATTACCAGAAACTAGTGAACATTTTACTTAACCTGTAACAAATACAAATCGCAATGTAAAATTTTGAAAATTTTTATCTCCAACCACGGAGAATGGTCTTATTCATCAATAGCGAATTATAAAACAATAGAGCATGTTCAAAAAGTTGAAGAATTTTTAACATCAACCACAATAGATTCTAAAATTCCAGCTAATAGATTCTCAATACTGTATTTTTATCAATTTCTGTTGAAACACAAGGCGATAACTAAGTCTACTGATGTATCTGTATACTACTGAACTAGCTGTATGTTGCAACCTAATTTAAGAAACTAATCCAAATTCTATCGGAGCATAAGGTGTTGGCCAAGTCCAGTGTTGCCAGATCGTGTGATTTTTCGCGAATTGTGCTATTTTTTAAAACTTTCCGCTACCTTTTTTTTATCCTATTGCTACTTCACTTGAAGTTTCCGCTACTTTTTGGTACTTACAAATATGTATAAAAGTATTAGAACAAGTTTCGAAAAAAATGGAAAAAAACAGTGACCTTAGTCCTAAAGAAAACATGAATTTGCATTATGTTTTACCACTACGAAACGACACGAAACGCTGTCATTTCTCCACCCTCGCCACCGCCACGAATCAGAGTCTTTAGACGATTAGACGATTGACTTTTGGGCGTCTGGACTGTAACACAGTCCTCAATCCCTTGTCGTGATAACTTGGATGTGGGGCTTGGCGAAGGTGGGGTTTTACATTTTCTGCTTAGCGGCATGGCGGTGATTGGTTAGTCGATGGAATCTGGGAGGCGTGGCAAACGTGCTTCATCAGGGTGGTTCAAAGTTTTTTGGCATGGCTGAGAGCTTAGAGGCTGCTCTCTGATTGGATGTTGGTAAAGTGATAGTTGACTCTGATTGGCTGCCCTCAGTGTTAGGATTTCATTAAATGGGGAGGAGGAAGTCCAGTGGGGAGAGCCGGAGAAGATTAATGACAAAATTTTTTAAAAAGATAAATTTTAGCAAATAGGGTGTGCAATATTAAATTGCACAAGATTAAAAAATTATAGAGGATTGTAAGAATCTAGAAGTATTCTTCTTGGCCTTTTAGTATTGTCATTAGGAGTGTAAGGAATTAAGTTTTGCATATTGACGTTATTGGTTGTATCCAAATCAGTAAAAAAGTTAATTGCAATATTCTGAATATGGGTTTTAAAACTATTAATTTTAAGATCATTGCGAATGGCGTCATTGCGCATGTATCTAGTTGCTTTGACGATCATACGAATGAGAGAATTCTGTAAGGTATCTAATTTATTGATATTAGTTTTAGCGGCATAACCCCAAACTGGACTTGCATAAGCTAAGATGGGACGCATAACGGCTGTATAGAAAAGCACTTTGTTTTCTATACTTAAATGTGAGTTCCGGCCTATTAGGGGGAAGCGTTTAAACATAATTCTCCGGAACTTATCGCGGATGTATGAAATATGTTGTTTCCATGTAAGGTGGATATCAAAAATTATGCCAAGGTATTTGGCTTCCTGAGACCATGGGATCTGTTTATTATACATGGTGATTTGTGGTGGTAGTGGTTTTTTCGTGATAATTATGGCTGTGGATTTTTCTACGTTAATACTAATTTTCCATTTGTCATAGAAGTTTTGCAGGTGGAGTATGTGTTTGTTTATTGCAAAGGAAATTGTAGATAGGTTTTTGAATGTTGCGTGAATGGCAGTGTCATCAGCGTAGAGGTTAATTTTTGTAAGAGAATAATCAGGAATATCGTTAATATATAAAGATTGAATAGCAGGGGGCCTAGCAAAGAACCTTGGGGACACTCTGCATTAACAGGGTGCTCGTTTGAAAGAGTCTCGTTGATTCTAACTTTGAATGATCTGTTAATGAGATAAGAGTGAATGAGGTGAATCATTGCGGGAGGTAGGTTATAGGATATTAGTTTGAAAGTGAGTCCATTAATCCAAACAAGGTCGAAGGCTTTCTGGATATCCAGAAATACCGTGCCCGTGCTTTTCTTTTTCTGGAAACCTTCCGAAATATGCTCGGTTAATCTTAAGAGTGGGTGTAAGGTGGAGAGTTTGTTAGTAAAACCATATTGGTTTGGATTAAGAAGATTACTTGTATTAATGAAATTTTTTAATCTAAGGAGAATAATGGATTCGGTTAGTTTACCGATTGTTGATAGAAGGGATATTGGCCAGTAACTAGATGCTAAGTGAGGATCTTTGCCAGGTTTGTTAATTGGAAAAATAATGGCTTCTTTCCAGTTGTCTGGAAAGTGATTAAATTTGAGAATTTTATTGACTAGGATGGTTAAAATTAGGATGAGTTTAATGGGGAAGTTTTTTAACATGCCGTTAGTGATTAAGTCTTTACCAGGAGCTTTTTTGGCGTTAACATGTTTGATGTAATGAATAATTTCATCTGGAAGGGCTGGTTCAATGTGAGTGGTTGGAGGAGTGGAAAGAAAGTTGTTTACGGTGGAGTTAATAATATCGTCGTTATGGTTATAGGAATCATTATCGCGTTCGTTTTCATTAAAGTTATTTTTAATATTAGTAGCTAGTAGGTTAGCTTTTTGCTGATCAGTGACTGCCGTACCAGTTGCACAGTTTAGAGGTGGGATTTTAGGTCTTTTACTTTTGAAGAATCTTTGTGTGCGCCAGAGGATGTTGTCTGTGGTGTTAAGTGCTTCTAATCTTTTTTGCCATATATTATCGTTATATTTTTTGAAATCCGATTGCCCTTTATTGTAATATGTTTTAAAAATTGGGTTGAGTGTCTGGTGATAACGTTTACGGAGGTGAATTTTGAGTTTTAGTAGTCTGTTTATGTGTTGTGGAGGGAAATTTCGTCTGTTGATTTCTATTGGTCGGGAGGCGTGGCTATGAGTTTCAATGACCGCATCGGTGAACTCTGAGATTTTTTGCTCTAAATCATTAGTATTATTAATGTCATTAGGGTGAAAATCAAAGAGAGTAAGATTTTTATTTAAGTTATTTTTGAAAGCATACCAGTCGGTGGAGACCGCTCTGGGATTAGGGGGCTCAATTGCTAATTTAAAGCTGAAATTTAAAAATACGGGATTATGGTCAGAAGATAGGTCGTCGATAGAGTTAATGGTGAAAGGGTAGTAGAAGTTCTTAATTAGTGCTATGTCAATTGTATTAGCAGAATTGTGACCAAATCTAGTAGGAGTAGGGGAAAGGCGATATTTAAGTTTAGCATGTTGGCGAAGTTAAAGAGGTGCCTTCCTCTGGTTGTATTATTTTTACAGTTCCAGGCGCTATGAGTAGCGTTAAAATCTCCGAAGAGGATACAATTATTAGCAGTTTGAATAAAATGTTCGATATCTATTGTAAATAAGTTTTCATCAGAAGAAGGGGGAATATAAACGCAAGTAATAGAAATGGGATCATGCTTGGGGGAGTTAGTATAATATTAGTTGCTTCTAGAGCTGGAAGAGGAGGGGTGGGGAGGCAGTATAGTGCTTTAGAGAGTTTTTAACAAGGATCAGAGTTCCACCTGCGGTTCGCGATCCGTCTGAGATTCTGTCATTTCTGTGGCATGTGTAGTTTGCGATATTGAGGTTGTGAGAAGGTCTCGGGTGAGTTTCTTGTATGAGAAGAATATCTGGGGAGTGCTTCTCTATAAAAATACGAAGTTCGGCATATTTTCTAAGCAATCCATTTGCGTTCCATGAACACAAACTGAGACCAATCGGGGAGGAACTATACATGATTAAAATTATTACAAGATGCCTCTATTTGGGCGTACATCTGGTTTGGGTTAAGTTTTTGATTTGAGTTTAAATTATTGTTGTTGCAAAGTATTTGAGATAGCTGCATTAGACAATGCATAGTCATTTGCAGCGTGGTTTGAACATTAAAGTTATTATTATTTTGATTATTATTAAAGTTGAAATTGTTACTTCTGTTGTTAAAATTTGGAAAATTGTTGTGATTATATCTGTTAGATGGGGGTTTGGTTTTTTGGCCTGAGTTTGTGCTGAAAACCCAGGTTCTCGTGTCGCCATCTGTGGGGTGTTTTTCTCATTAATTGCTCCGGTTGTTGCTTGGGCGTAAGAGATGTTTGGTCTAACCAAACTTTTGTAGATATTAGTATAGGAGTTCCTATTTGTTTTGGCGGCTCCTTTTGGGGGTTTGGGGAAAGATGGGCATCCTCTATAGTTTGCCATATGGCCATAAATATTGCAATTGATACAGTAAGCTGTCTCGAGTTTTTGCTTAATTGGGCAGTCTCGGGTGATGTGGTTTTCCCCACATTTGAGGCATCTTGGGTTAAGGTAGCAGTTTCAGAGGTGTGGTTAAACTTGTTACAGGTGTAACACTGTGTTACACCTCTACCATCGTAACCCTCAACTCTGATGCTGAGGTAACCAAGAGTTTTTAAATCAAAAATTTTTTTAAGTTGTCTAGGTTTCTGCGGAGAGTGATTAAGAAGATAGGAAGGGTGCGTTTGGTTTTCCTGCCAATTAACTGGTTAACCCTGTCCGGCGTGTAGCCGAGTAGCTCTAAGTCTTGCTTGATTTCATCTGGATTGGTATTACGCGGGATGCCTTTTATTACCACTTTTATGGGGCGTTCAGCTTTAGTTTTGAAGGTGTAGAATTGGTACTTTAGTTTTTTCAATAGTTGAACTACTAATCTGCGTTCTTCTGCAGTGTCGGTATATAACTTGAGGTAGTCTACCGTTAATCGGGATCTAATTTTAGGGAATTCCTTCGTGATAGCGGCCATTTGCACTTTATAGTTTAAGTTTTCCTCGATGAAGAGCATGATGGGTGGGGGGAGTTGATTTTGAGCTGGAATTTGATTGGTTGAGCCGTTTTTCCTGTTTTCTTCACTTTGAGAAATGGGGTTCTTTCGTCAGCGACTGAACCTGGGTTTTCTAAATTGTTGGGTTGATTTTCCTGTGGTAGGTTAAATTTATTCTGAGATATACTAATCTCTTCTTTAGTTTGGGGATTCAAGGATGATTTTACGTGCGGTTTTTCTTAAGGGAGGATATTCAAAATTTGAATAATTATTGGTTTGGCTTTGCAATTTAGGGGTTGACTGAGTCAACTTGATAGGTGAATTTTGCGGGTTTTTTTCATGATGAGGGCAGCCAGGGATATTACAGGGGTGAAATGAGTCAATATCACTTACCGCTATGGCCATGGTTTCTTCGATTTCATGCAGCTCCGTGAGTGCTCGAACGAAGAATGGTTCATGGGGATAGTGATCTGGCATCTGTTTGAGAGAGTCAACACAGGCCTGTTTGAATTTGCGAAAGGTTTCCATTTTCGCCAGCTGAGCTTTATTGTACTTGAGCTGCTCACATGGTGTGAGCTGGGACTGTGGCGATGGTGACCTTGGTTCGCTCCTTTGTGATAGGTTCATTTCCAATTCCATATCCGTTGGTAAGTTTGCCATTTCCGAGTCGTCAACGTGGGGGTGAGGGAAAATTAAGAATAGAGACTGCTTTGTCTAAATAGCCCTGATAAGGGCTGCAGAAGTCAGATGCTCTTTATGTATGGGTACGGGGCGAGGTTTGCCTAAGCAGCCCTGTAGCAGTTGCCGTAGTGGCAAGTAATCGTTGAATCCGTGCAGAGCGTATAGATGACGCGTCCGCACACTACGACGTATGAGTCGGGACTCTTCTTTTCTTTTACGATCACTTTTGTTGAATCAGAGTCTATCTATGTAGGACTCTCCTATTTTGCTACTCTTTTACCACTGAGAGTGGTAGAAAAAAAAGAAATGGTGGGATTCTTTCTAACACCGATAGAAGCATGAAAATGAAACACGTAATATTCTTAAAAAATAGGCTTGAAGAGAATTTCTACATATACATTAAACTGAAAATGTAGTTGTGAAAAGACAAATTCTGATAGAACTCAGTATATTGTATAATAATTATCATCGGTACTGCATTGAATTAAAGAAAAAAATCTATTTTTGTAATGAGCTTACATTGCATCACTCAACTTATAAGAAATTGCCTACAATGACAAAAGTAAGCACTCGTCATCTAGAGATTATGTGATAAAAATCTGATTAAATCCCTTTTAAAAGATTTTTACCTTGATTCAGTGGCTCGTACTGCCTAGCATTGTGGGTAGCCCAGGGATTCTAGGGGCTCAAAACCTGACTGACACCAAGTACATATTAGGGCTTGGCGTTCAAAAGCTGACTTTGCAAGGGGCCCTAATATTCTCCGTTGGGCCACTTTCTAAATTCCTCTCTTTCCAATCAACTACTTCTCGTAAAAAATCAGAATCACTTTGGAAGAATGGGAGACTTGCTGCGTTGATTTCATTCCATCGCTACAAATGTTTCAATATAATTCAAAAATTTGTAAAAAAAACAAAGCAGATCATGATATTTAGCAGGAAGAATTTGAATGTATTTTACAGTAATTAAATAATTTAAGCATTTTAACGTAGTTTTACAAAATTAAAAAAGTTTCACTTCAAAAGTTATATTTATGAATTTCAAGTGAAAATCGATTCGCTATTTTTGCTACCATTTTTCACTCTTCGTGCTACTTTGCTGCATAAGTTTCTGGCAGCTCTGACCAAGTCTCCAGATTTACAGTGTTATCACTGTAATGAACGGAATGGAACTGAACTGATGTGTTAGCTCTCTCCGTGCGCCTTTTGTTAAGTTGAGAAGTTGGTAAATAAAGAGCACTTCTTTAGAAGAGGAGAGGGGAAGGAAACCGGGGGATGACATTCTGCAAGGTTAAAGAGCTTAGCAAATTTCTCGCCAATATCGGCACTTGCTTTGAATACGATGCCAATCATTCATTTTCGCAGTAGACGTGGACCTATTCGCACGGTTAAAGCTTGATACTTATCGAAAGCATTAAAAATATATTTATAACCATCTTTAATAATAGAAAGTTTATGGTTAGCAAGCACATGGAACAAATTTATTTTAAATGAAATTAAATAATTTATTTGTTCATTATTTTTTGAATAAAAAGTTGAATTATGTAAGTGCAGTGGTAATACAATTACGAGCAGAAAGCGCTTACATTATTGTTTATAATTGTTTTTTGAAGTTCCGGGTTTTTAACGAAACGATACTGGATTAATTTAAATAATACACGATTGCTCATGACACGGAAATTCAAAAAAGAAGCAGCTCCTCTATTGTACATTCTAATAGATTTTACGGATAAGTATTTTAAATATAACCAATAACTGATTTAGTCGGATCTTTCAAAAATGTTATATTACTATAAATTGAAAGGGTAAGTTTTTGGATACAGAATAAAAAGCGTTTATTAAAGTGATTTGAATTGCTAATTTTCGTATTTAGTTTTCTATTCTACAAAATGCAATGCTTATTTATAATTTTAAATATCTTGTGCACTGAATATTCATTGATAGATTTTTATTAAATCAGTTATTTGTTTCGCTCATTCTGTGGGTCATCAAATTACATTGAAATCGTTACATAATCGTAAATACTTGTTTTATTAATAACAATTCAATGTTTATATATATTCATAATGATACAAGTCGAATGATGGATTGAACGGATGCTATGGTTTTCACTCTGACAATGAATCGAGTTTCTCTGATATTTTTGTTTAATATAAACGGAAAATTTTTAAAAGCTTGATATTTTATCACTTTATATCAAACTCTCTCTCTCTGTAAAAATAAAAAAGAGCAGACTTCCAAAATTAAATAGAAACAATTTTTTCTCATACTTGAAAGCTAGATCAGATTATAAATTAAACTCATTTTCAAACGGAAATTAGTATATATCCTTCCATAGTATAATCATATATCTGCACATATAATGTATAAACTCAAGTCAATTTTTTACTAAATTTATGCCAAGTAAAATAATGAAAAAGTGGATTTCAATTACATGTTGCTGCTAAATGTAATTATTCATATAATAAATATTTGTGGAGGCGATTTCTGTGGGTCATCAAATTACATTTAAATAGTTACATAATCGTAAATACTTTGTGAAGGTCCCCTTGGACCTCACTTTGAGAACGAGATCAAGTAGGAGTCAGATAAGAACCACTAGCCATTTTTATATATAACTTTCTTTATTTGGTAATCTTTCCCAAATAGAATCAAAGACTTTTAATAACAAATATATAAAGAAATAGCTATATGAGGTTTAAACAAGGGTATTTTTCCTATAAATTAACTTAAATATTTAATGATTCAATTAATTAACAATTAGAATATCGATCACGCAGAGATTACCACCATAAGAGATCCCAGAATTATATTCTATAATGTTCTTATTGAACATTTAACTTTAATCTCGCTCCTAATATTAAAATGACACTTTATTCAATATTTACCACACTGCAGTTCAGCTCAGCTTTTTCGGAGATTTTATCCTCCTAGAAATCTCCAATAATATCTTTCTAATTTTACTATTATAACTTCTTACTTCAATCTCCCTCTCCTACTGCTCTAACTTTACTATTCCGTTTGACTTAAATACTTTATCTAATCTGCATATAACAAGGAATCCTGTCCTCTCTTTGGAGCTGATTGGAAATAGGTAGGGAATTAAATTTCCCTAAAAAAGACGACTCAGAAGGTTAGTGATAAAGTTCCGTATAGATTTGTCACAACTTGTTTTATTAATAATAATTCAATATTTATATATATTCATAATGATACAAGTCGAATGATGGATTGACCGGATGCTATGGTTTTCACTCTGACAATGAATCGAGTTTCTCTGATATTTTTGTTTAATATAAACGGAAAATTTTTAAAAGCTTGATATTTTATCACTTTATATCAAACTCTCTCTCTCTGTAAAAATAAAAAAGAGCAGACTTCCAAAATTAAATAGAAACAATTTTTTCTCATACTTGAAAGCTAGATCAGATTAGAAATTAAACTCATTTTCAAACGGAAATTAGTATATATCCTTCCATAGTATAATCATATATCTGCACATATAATGTATAAACTCAACTCAATTTTTTACTAAATTTATGCCAAGTAAGATAATGAAAAAGTGGATTTAAATTACATGTTACTGCTAAATGTAATTATTCATATAATAAATATTTGTGGAGGCAATTCTTTTTTTTTTTGTACCGAATGAAATTCGAGTTTGAACAAGACAAAAATTGAATTATATACTGCCAGTGTTATAGTTTTTAAATAAATGGAATGAAAAGCCCCCCTTACACACACGCAAATTTTCTCTCTCTCTCTCTCTCTCTCTGTCTACACACTATCCCTACTTTACACGCAAAAAGTTTTCTTATAAAGAGAAAGTTAAAAATTTTAAATGCAAGAATTCTCGTTCCATAAGAAACCATAGGATACTCTTTTATAGTTTCCTCTTCTAAAATAACTATATTAAACGCCGAATTAAAAATAAACTCCCTTATTTAAATACGCAAAATATGAACAAAAAGGTTTATTGAAATACTTTTTACTTTAGCAACAATAGAAACTACAATTTCACACAATTGTTTCTTTACAGTAAATTATTTTAAACAAGGGATGCATTTCACTACTATGTTAAAAATCATACGGTCAATTGTTTACAGATTACTAAAAGCACTTCTAAATTTATATTAATTTAAGTATACAAAGCATGATTTAATTTTTTTTAAGAAAAAGTGATTAGAATTTTTTACGAGATTTTCTGGCCGTAATTTTATATCCTTGCTAATTTTTAATAATTTAAATAGAGTTTATCCATAGAAATGTATCTAATTATAAAAATAAAATTTTATTTCTAAGAATGTCCCTAAAATTTTAAGACACGTTTACCTATATAATGGACATCATACGTAAATTCCTGTTTAATTTAATTATTGAATTCCAACCCTCCTTCCAAACTTTTTAGACAGTCATAAAAGCGTGATTCTTACTGATTAGCGTGTGTGTGTGGGGGGGGGGTAAGGATGATAATCTTATTTTTTCTGCTTCTTAAATCTTTAAAACATGCATTTTCTCTGAAAATAGTTTATCTATTCAACCATATAATAGTATTACTTCTATTTGTTATTCTCTTCCGTGTTCTTTTTAATAAATTCTGAAATGGGAAAAAATTACTTTTGAGTCAAAGGTAATATTTACAGTCCTCTAGTGGAAATCAATTACTTTTCATTTAATGTTAAATACAGTAAATTGGGCGAATCCTAGTTCATGATGACGTATAAAAATTTAATCACGCAAAGTGAGTGAGAAAATGGTGAAGCATTGAATATCGTAAAATGGGTGATGACACAGATAATTTTTATCAAATTGCAACTGTAGTATTTTTTGCTGAAATAAAAGGCCATTTGATTTCATAAACAATTGCATTATATATATATATATATATATATATATATATATATATATATATATATATATATATATATATATATATATGGGAGACAACAAGGGGTCCAAGACATTTGTCTTTCTTCAGATTTATTTAAACTTAACAAAAATTAATTAAAAAAAAAGGAGCTATTCTACAATTAGTTTTTCATGATGTGACGACGGTAACGCCTGCTCGCGCACCTCAGTCTTTCTGCGTTCTTTCTCTCAATAGTCAAAGTTTTGGTTTCACATTAGATCAGCTGCGCCTGCGCGCGAAGACTCGTGCTTTCGTTGAGAGATTCAATTGGATGACAATTGAATGATCCACAACCGATTCCACAACGGCCAACCTTAACGTACGCTGTCCGCAGCGGTACTTATTCCTTTTTTTTTTCAGGGATACCAGAGAAGAATCTGAAACATACAAAAAAGACGGAACAGACACAAGGACTATACAACAAATACACAAAGATTTAACATATCATAATTTTGCTGAACTAGACAGTTTCTCCCCACATCTTCTTGTGGTCTGCTGCTGTGGATGTAGTATTGGGTCCTTCATGCAGTCCAATTTTTCTGACATCATATCGTTCTTTAGTTTTTACTTTTACGACTTACATAGGGATCGAAGAACTTACGCCTCAGTTTCAAGCCAGTTCCAAACTGTGTCCGTTGGATGGCGACGATATCTCCGATCTCATACTGGAACGCCTTTTTCCGTTTCTTATTAAAATTTCGACAGTTTTCCTCTTGCATCTTCAGAATGTTTCGCTTGGCTTCCTCCCGAATTTTTTCACGATTTTCGGTGAATATTTCTCCGATTTCCTCTTCCAATAGTTTTAGAATTTCAAGATCTTGTTTGGTCCTCATCTTTACTCCGGTCAAGAGTTGAAACGGCGTCATCTGAGTGCTTCGTGAAATCGTTGAATTGAGTGTTCTCTGTAAAGCTGGAACAAACTTGTACCATTTTGATGCGTCGTCAATGAATAGCTTGGACAAAATTGGGATCAGAGAACTATGGATCCGTTCAATTTGTCCATTTCCTCAGGGCATTCCAGTTGTTATGCTTAAGTGTTGGATGTTCTCATTCTCACAGTACTCTCGAAATTCTTTTGAAGTAAATGCAGTACCTTTATCTGTTTTGATACGGTGAGGATTGCCAAATGTAATCTCTTGCTGCTTAAGTTTCTCTAGAGCATCACGCGAAGAAGTGGACTTTACGGGATATAACCATACGAATTTATTGGATGCATCTATTATTGAAAGAATGTGGTTAGAGTTTTTATTTGTAGATGGCAAAGGACCTAAAAAGTCAATATGGTAAGTGCTAAGAGGGATATTTTCCTTAGGAATAGGATTTAACAACCCTTCACCTTTCCCTCGTTTTTCGTTTACAAGAATGCATTCAATACAATTATTAATAACATTTTCAACACATTTTCTAACATTAGGAAAATAAAAACTTTGTTTTACCATGCTTTCAGTTTTATTAATACCAAAATGTCCTTTAGAATGAATATTTTTCACAATTTCTGTTTGCATCAGTTTAGGTACTACCAAAACATCATTATCATTTTCAATTTTATATAGGACTTCATTTTTAACAACAAAATCATTAATTTGCTTATTTTCTAAAAGGGTTTTCAATGAATTAATGTACTTGTCATTTTGCTGACAATTTGCAAGTTTAGTAGTTATTTCATCATATGTTATGGTCATTACAGGATAACGGCTTAAACAATCTACATGTCCCATTTGTTTGCCTGGACGATGAATAAATTCATAATTAAAGTCTTCTAAAAATAAGGCCCATCTAGCAATTTTAGAAGTTAATTGTTTTTTACTCATAGTTTTTTGGAATGCCGAACAATTAGTTACAATTTTAAATTTGTTGCCAACGAGATAGTTCCTAAATTTCTTAAGAGATTCGATTACAGCCAAAATTTCAAGTTCTTAACTTGAATATTTTTCCTCCTGGGGAGAGGTTTTCTTGCTAAAATAGGGTACGGGGTGAAGTTTATTGTCGTCTAATTGTTGTAACAGAATCGCACCATAACCAAATTTACTAGCATCAGTATGCAATTCAAGTTTTGCACCTTGTTTGAAAATATGAAGCACCGGATTTTCAGAAAGTTTTTCCCGTAAAGTTTGAAATGCTATTTGCTGTTCGGGTCCGAAATGAAACACAGCATTATCCCGTAGTAAATCACTGAGAGGTTTGGCTATTATGGAATAATTTTGGATAAACTTCCGAACGTAACCCGACAGTCCAAGGAAACTTTGGACCTGTTTCACGTTTTTAGGTTCTGGAAAATTCAAAACTGCTTTGGTTTTGTCCAAAGAAGGTTTAATTGTACCCTTTTCAATTATGTGTCCTAAAAATTCAATCTTTGACTTGAGGAAGTTACATTTTTTAAAATTTAATTCTAATCCATATTCAGATGCATTTTTTAACCCCCTGGTTAAACGGTTTAACCCATCAAGTTCATCCAAAGAAGGTATAATAATATCATCCATGTAGATTATGACAACTCCCTCTTTAAGAAGGTCTCGGAAAACGTGATTGATAAATCTTTGAAAAACACTCGGACTATTACAAAGACCAAGTGGAACTTTATTAAATTCATATTGCCCATTATGTGTGACGAATGAAGTAAATTTTTTACTGTTTTCTTCTATTTCAACGTGAAGGAATCCGTTTTTTGAGTTAATAGTTGAGAAGAAATTTTCCGACTGCAACTGATCTTGAACTTCTTCTATTAAGGGTAAAGGATACCGATCTTTGTCAGTTTTAGAATTAATTTTGCGATAATCGATGCAGATTCTTAAATTACCATCCTTTTTCTTACACAATACTATAGGTGAACAATAATCAGAACAACTTTCTCTTTACCCTTTTTTAACCAATGTTCAATTTGATCGGTTACCTGTAATTTCTCAGAACAAATAACCGTCTGGCTCTCTGACATACACACACAGGAATATCATCTTTCAATATAATATTCATTTTTAACTTAGTACTCTTAATTTTATTAGGTTTATAATTCTTAATTAGAGAACTCAAATCATTTCTAATATTAAAGTTTTTAACACGTGACAAATTATAACTAGAATTTTCTATCACATTTGCAACACATAAAAAGGAAAAAGCACCTAAAGAGGATTCACTTTCATTCAATAAAACATCGCTCTTTGCGTGGCTTATTTTCTTTATTTCAATATATACACTGGGATGTATAATAAATTCTTCGGTCAAGGTCGGTGATATTGCCGTTCGAACAATTAAACTGGGAGAGTGCTGAGTAAGAGAAATATTTATTGGCAAAACCTCTACCATACGCCTCTCGTTAAAACATGAGCTCAATGTAATTCTTCCTTCGGAAGGTTTATTCACTCTAATTAGTGAGGAGTTTAGAACTGGGATCTGGCAACCTGAATCAATCAAGGCTGTTACGGGCTGATTTTCTACAAAAATGTTTAGGTATTGGAGCTGTTGTCCGAACTCATCGCCTTTTTGTTTTTCGCTCTTGACTTTCAAACTATTCGTGTTTTTTCTATTATGGATGTGGCCGTTAGATTCTTTAGGCTTAAAACGCTTCTCACAATCTCTTGCATAATGAGATGAATCACCGCATATGTAGCAATTTTTATTTTGTCTTTCAAGATTTTGGGAATAGTTATCTTTAATCTTTGGTTTATAGTTTCGTGGTCTATTTTTAAAGGGGTCTTAAGTATATCCACAAGCAATAGGAGTTTCCTTACGTGATCCGCTTCTAGATGAAATATAAATATCGCACTCTTTAGCTAAATCAATAGGCCTAAACCAATCTTCCGCTTCTCGAATGCCAATATGAGTTGCGGTTTCCTTATTTAAAGTTTCAAATAATTTATCAGAAATTAAAAGATCACATAGAGATTCAAAGGAATTAACTTTCCTTAACGAACAATAATATTGGAAGTTTGCCGTCAATCTTGCAGCACATTGGATGTATGTCTCGCCTGATGATTTTACAGCATTTTTAAATGAGTTTAAACACTCGCGAGGGGTTACTTGGAATTCTCTGAGTACTATAGATTTTAGTTTTTCATAGTCATTTAATTCCTCCTTTTTAACCCTCCAATTGGACAGAACGGATTTTTCCGCCCTACTAGAGAGGCTTCGAAAATGGACTGCACGGATTTTTCTGCCTTCAAGTAACGTTTTCAAAAGCGGATTAGCCGCACTTTTCTGAAATCCTCTCCCCCTTTTAAGGTTTAACATCTTGAAAGATAATGAGGGACGGAGGAAGATAAACAGCAGGAGTTTTATGGCTCGCAGGGAACCCCGTGTGTTGACCCCCTCCCCCAATCGTAAAAAATCGGGGAGAAATTTCTTTACAACCCAAGAAGTGTTTCTTTGCAGCTTGTATTTTAAAAGTTTCCAAAAGTCCCAACGCATAAGTAAAATATGTTACAATTCCCTTTTGGTTTCATATTAATGGTTCATTGGTTCATTGTAACAAGTTGGGGCGTGTCAGGGCAATCTGCTATTTTATATAGTTAGACAAATTATCTTTTTTTAAGTATATACTCTTTCGCTTCATTTTTCTTATTCAAAGCTTTCAGTTTTTGAAACATGATTATTTTATTATAAGATACCGAAAAAATTAATAAAACATCAAACTCTTTAAAATTTGGAACCTTTTCAATTTTCCAACCACTAAAAATGAATAAATTTAAACTTCATCAAATCATTTGAAACATTTTCTTACACTTTGATAAAAATAATAACGAAAAAAAACTAATTAAGATTTATTAGGTTTTTTTTTTTAGATTTCAAAGCCTAAGTGTTCAGGGAAGTTTAAGTACAGTGCCTGGTTATATATTGTTAAAATACACCGAATTATATTTGAATTTTAAGTGCTTGAACTTCAGTTTACATCAAAGACAACATGAATGAAGATTTTCACACATTTTTTTTATAACTTGAATGTTTGAATAAATGGTAATCAAAAATATACGGAAACATTTACAGTAGACATTTATGCATATAAATAAACATAAAAATCAATTTTAAATTCGAGCTATTGAAAAACATTCGAATTATATATTGTTCAAAAATATCTATTTATACAAAATACCTCAACATTTATCTTTTTTAAAGGATAACTGCATAAGTAATTAAAATCTGGATATGTTTTGAAATCTCGACCTTATAAAGCTAGAAATTTTATGTTAGAAATTCCATTTGAAATTTCGAAAAAAAAAATGCATCGCGCAGTTAAAAATTATTTACCATAAGTTTTAGCAATTGTTTGAGTATAATAAAAGTTTCAAATTTTATTATATAGCTTCTTTGGTATTTTTTAATATATTTCGGCCGCGGTAGCCGAGTGGTATAGGTATCGGAACGTGGCTTGCTTTATCACGAGTTCGGGCCCAGTACCACTAAAGTCCCGCCGTGTAGGGCAGCGATGCACGTTAAATCTGTCGAGAGCTGAAACGTCCTCCTGTTGGTGTGGTGGGGTAGTTAGGAGAGGGGGTGCCAGCTCAGGTGTCATCCACGTAACTTGACCATGGTTCAAAATTACGTGGTCCGTCGCCAAAAGCCCTCGTGTAGCTGAACAGTGCGACGTTAATATTCAATCATTCATTTAATATATTTCTAAGATTTCATACAATTCGGTTGAAAACCGCATTGCTAAGAGCAAAAAATATACTAAAAAAATTGAAGAATATACAATTACAATAAATTCTTACATAGAGAAGCAAAACTAAGAAGCTAAAGCGTAGGAATAAAAAATTTTGAGTATATCTGAAGTAGTTTTCGAAATATTTATTTTAAAGTTTAGAAAATTTGTGTGCGTTACGTTATACTTGATATCAATTAAATGGTTAAAATAATGTGTGTGTGTGTGTGTGTTAATATTAGTCATGCAATCGTTTGATGACACATTCATATACTAATAAAAATTATCATGGTCATTGATGCGAATGTCAAGAATTTTATGTAATTTTAAATTCAGACATTAAGATATTGATGTAGAAAATATAAAACGACCATCTAAAATACATGAAAAATGCAGTCTGCTATAAAATGATCTTGACAAATAAAATCCGGCATTTTCACTTACTATGGCAAAGCCGGCTTAGTCAGGGGCGATCTGGAAAAACAGAGAGAGAACCGCGGTTTTGATGGATGCCGCTCTAGCTTTTAAAGCTCCCAGGAAAAATTATATATATATATAAATTACAAATGCAAAAATAAATCTTGTAATTTTCCATACATTTCTATAACAACGAATTGGGGAATTGGCTTCCAATACATTGTTGTGTTTGACAATATCTAAGGTAACCAACCCTACTTTAGATAGATTTGTACTACTTTTTCGTAACCGTATTCCTTTTAAAATTAATTCGTGCAGCCGAAATACACCTTTTGTACCCTTAAAAATTTATGTTTTAACTATAACGGTTAATTTTAATTTATGCAACTTGTGAAATGTTCATAATTAACCATTTCCGTCTAAACAGTTTACATGAAAAAAAAAAGTTTGGACTCCCTCATTCATTAGGGATTTATATAAGATTCTAACATTAAATTTTATTTTTCACCGAATAGAATTGAGTGGAAGTGTATAGAGCTTCCACACCACAGGTCTGGGGCTCTATTAACGGGCTGCGCAAGGTCGACTCTGCCTTTCATCCCCGCTACATTGGGTCGATAAATGAGTACCAAGCTTGCTTCAGGTCTTAAACACTGAAGGTCTCTCTTCAGACAGACCACCAAATCGGGACATCTGTTCATGCACCTCAGCGTCCAATGGTCACGTGTATTATGATGGGCACAGTAGTTCCTGGCCCTCATGGATTGTTGTGCTTCTGAGTTTGAGTCTTAAGTTTGAGGATTACCTCACTTTGGGGATACCCCTTAGATAAACATGTATTTCCACTCATTTGCAATTAAACATTTTTCTTTCAATTACGTTTATTTCAGAAGGAAGTTTGATTTTTCAAATGTATTTGCTTAATAACATGTATATTTGTGTATTATATTAAAAATTTGATCAGTCCAAAATTACATGTTTTTAGCTCCTCTAAAAGCTTTTAGGATTTTACAACTGATCTTACAATCCATATACGTTTTATAGTAGTATATTTAAAATGATAAGGACATTTTTACGACTGTGTGAGCTGTTATGCCTCGTTTATAAATATAAAAAATTGCATTCAGCTACAGTTTTTAAAATGTACAGAAATTAGTGGAGCAACAGGATACTTACATATTATGAATATTTTTGACTGCAGTAAGAAATATTTATATTTCAGTTTCTTTACAATTTGAATAGAAGTTGTAAGCCATTTTGCGAATAGTTTGATATTGAGTATAAACCCATAGGCTGTTTAATATTGTAAAGTGTTTTACTTTGATACCAGCACACATTAAAATAAGGCTCATTTGCAGTTATATGATCAGCTTCAGTGATATTTAAATTTTAAAAAATAGTCTACACGTGCGAAAATATTCTTTCACAACCGCACACCACATCTCATACTATATCTTCCCTACAGCAGGAAATATTTGTGTATACTGAAAAATTTAATACAGGATACATTTCCAAGTGTTAAATTTGTTTTTAAAATTTGGTATGAATACATTGTGGAGAGAGAACTGTCGGTTAACTTCACTGAACAAAATTGTTTTAAGTGTACTGTTTTGAAAGACAAGATTAATTAGGGAGAACTTTTCTCACAATAGAATTTGTAATGACTGAATTGTGTGAAAATGTAGTTACAGATGTGTGACATTTTTCCTTGTAATAAAAGAAACAGAAAGATAAGAAATTTAACTTGAGTAGAAAATGGTTAGAAGTACTGTCATGCGCATTTGAAGAAGTATATCCCCCATTTAAATTAAAAATTATTGACTGAATGTGTGTTATGTCCATCACAAATGCCGATGTAGAAAAGGAATTTTTATTTAATACAAGAAGTTCGAAAAAGAGAACACTAGGAAGGAAAATTTAAATTTTTTCCGAAAAATATTCAGTTAACATAAAAATATCTTTTATATGATTTTAATTAAAATAAATTAAAAGTATTGAAATCCTTTTTATGCTATTTTAAATTAAAAATATAACTGAATAGAGAAAGATCGGTTTTATTTCATAAATATAATCATTGTATGTAATATTTATTGTGTTATTGTTTAAAAATGAGATAGGGCCTTTGCTCTTTTTTACCTCATTACTTTTTTAAAAAACAGGAAAGTGAGCGCGTTTTCTTACTCTCATATTCAAAAATGAATACAGGATGCTTTTTTCTGGTTCAAATCGCAATACCAAATATATATATATTTTTTAATTTTTAAAAAATGACAGAAAAATAAATTTTCTTTGAAGAAAATATAATTATTTTTCAACTTCTAACATACTATTTATTTCATTTTTTCCTCTTTTTTTTTACCTTTCATTTCGTTTTTAATTTTACTGTGACTGAACATATAGGAGAAAGAAACACCGTATGTTTCAAAGAGAATTGATCAAGAGAGGATATCTACGCTTTCAAAGAAGATTGCCCAAGGCAACTTAACAGCTAGCTGTAAACGATTGATCTCTTGGTTCTTACTTTTCAAAAGGGACCGAACTGGGTCGTAAAATTTTCCCCGTTCGACCTCCCAAGTACTAAAAGGGGGAAAGGAAAAAAAATCTGTTGCATTTTTGAAGGGAATCGCAAAATAAGAGTTAAACGCTTTCGGAATAACTTTTCAGGAGGAAGGTGTCCAGTTAGAGGGTTAATATACAATAAGACATTATGAGCTCTTTCGCCCAGAAGATTTATTATAATTTCAGATTTATATTCGTCATTTATTTTCTTGGTTAAAAATGCGCGTTCTAATGATTAGAAGAACAGATTAAAATTTTCAGATCTGGTGGGAACAGGAAGAGATAAAGTTTTAATGCTTTTGATCATATTTTCTATGTTTGTTTCGAACTGTTTCTCTTCGACTTTAGCTGCAGGATTTAAACTTAATGCTTCATTTTTAGCCGTTCGAAGTTCGACTTCTTTTTCTAACTGTTCTAACTGTAGTTTTGCGAGCTCAATTTTCTGTTTTTCTAAAGTTGCCTCTCTTTCGTTTCGCGATACCCTCTCATCTATACAGTTTTTAATTAAAGTTTTAACGAAATCTGCATCACTTTCAAATGTACTACTCTTCTCAATTTTAGTCTTTAGTTTAGCTATGGTGTCCGTACTCTCCACAGTACCATCTAGATCCTCAATAACTCTTATGAGATCCTCTTTAAGAGCGTTTTTATACATTTTAGAAAAAATATGGATAGATCCTACCTTTTTTTTTCTCTAGCTCCCTTGTTGCTCGCACGAACGATGTATCCAATAATTGAAGAAAAACACTGATTCACCTCTAAAATAGTTCTTGAAATTGTTTCCACCTCTTCGTAGGTGATAAATCAATAGTTCCGGCCTCTACACAGGCGGAATATTCACGCTGGGTTCGAATGAAAAATTCAACCTCTACGCAGGTTGAGCCAAGTTTCCAAAAAATGGCGGCGCGTCTCCTCCACGGACGCTTCTTTTGTTCACGCGTTCCAAACTTTGATCAAAATCGAAATTTTATCTATCCCGGTCGAGCCCCCATAATTTGTGGGAGACAACAAGGGGTCCAAGACATTTGTCTTTCTTCAGATTTATTTAAACTTAACAAAAATTAATTTAAAAAAAAGGTAGCTATTCTACAATTAGATTTCCATGATGTGACGACGGTAACGCCTGCTTGCATACCTCAGTCTTTCTGCGTTCTTTCTCTCAATTTTCAAAATTTTGGTTTCGCATTGGATCAGCTGCGCCTGCGCGCGAAGACTGCGTGCTTTCGTTGAGAGATTATATTGGATGACGACTCCACAACCGAGAGATATTCCACATATATATATATATATATAATCCAAAATACATAAGTACACAGATAGCTATAGAACCCAAGATAACTATACTAAATAGAAAGAAATGGGGACAGTAGTACAATAACAAACTCCTGGTCTTAGGAACCAGGATTGCAGGTTTAAACAGGTTTTAGGGCTAGCAGTTTGTCATACTACGTACCAAGAGGAAAGGAAAGAATTACATTAGGAGAAATTTTAATATTATAAATAAAATCACTAAACTAATAAAATATAAGTATAAAATTATAGCCTACTAGTATTCTTAGTATAGATTTAAATTCGATGCAAAATGTAAATAGTCAGACTTACTTCGGGAGCGTAACATCTGATTATACTTCCCGCCAAACACAAGAGAGGGATAACACTTCCGCATAAAGTAAAAATTATGATAGAATAATATAAAGTTGTGTATATATATATATATATATATATATATATATATAAAGTATATCTATCTATCTATATATATGTGAAGGTCCCTCGGGACCTCACTTTGAGAACGAGAATAATTTTGAGTCACAAAAGAACCAGTAGCTATTTTTATAAATAACTTTCTTTATTTGGTTATCTTTCCCAAATAGAATCAAAAACTTATTAACAATTGTTTCTACCAATATTATGAGGTTTTAAAGATAATATCCTTTAAATTAACTCAATTAATTAATGATCTAATTAATTAATTTATTAAATAACGATCACGCAGAAATTACCACGATAAGAGATCCCAGAATTATATTTAATAATGTTTTTATTGAACATTTAACTTTAATCTCACTCTTAAAACTTTAATGAGACTTTAAATACAAATCTATATTTACCACTCAGAATCTCAATTCTTCAGGAGATTAAATTATCTCCAACAATAAAAATTTCAATTCAAATTCACTATAACTTTATGTTTCAATATCTATCTCCTACTGTTCTGACTTTACTATTTCGTTTGACTTAAATACTGAATCCAATCTACATAACAAGGAATCCTGTCCGCTTTTTGGAGTTGATTGGAAATAGATAGGGAATTAAATTTCCCTAAAAAGGTCGACTCAGAAGGTTAGTGATAAAGTTCCGTATAGATTCGTCATATATATATATATATATATATATATATATATATATATACACACATAAACTTTTTAAAGGAGCGTGCAAATATCATACAAAAAGAGGGTAACCTACATGAAATTGGGACTTGTAAAACACATGACTTTTAACAAATTTAGTAAATTCAATGCAAAAAAACTACATAATTTTTTTAAAACACATTTAATACAACTGATCACATACTAGAGTATATTTGTTATTTTGATAAATAGTTTTAAAATGAGACAAACTTAAACATAGTTTAAGATTAGAACATAATACATTTTTGACTAATTGGGATATTGGTTGTTAAATAACACGGAAACATTAGATTTGTGGTGCCTCAATTTCAATAGTATGCGACTACATTATAATTTGGTTAAACACCATCTTCAATAATTTCACCGATAAAACCGAAGTTTATTTTGCTTTTATTTCAACTTTCATATTATCCCAGTGTTTCTCAAACTTTCAATATTGGCGACCCAGTTTTCAATCATAAATTTTGTCGACCCCATGTACAACAATAATGTGTTTACTGCAATAAAAATGCACTTTGACGCTAAAGCTACAATGCGATCTCAATTATAAATTGTATAAGTATTAAATTTTGTATATGTTACTTTTAAGTAATATATATATTTTAAGAAAATTACTTAAAAAATATATATTACTTACTAATATATTATTATGTTATTTTGTTATTTTTCTTTCTCTAATTTTTAAATTGGAACAGATCGCAAAATGATATATTTAATTAAAGATATATTTCCTTCAGCATCCATTTCTTAAAGTGCAAATGTTATTAGAACAATAGTCTAGTCTATGTTGCTCTCTATCATATCCGTCACATCTGGCATTATCGGGTACGTTTGCGTGAGTCTGGGCAACCCATCGGACGTCTGCTTAAAACATGTAAAAAAATGCTTTTCCTCGTACAATTCCAGTAAGTTTTGGTCGACTCGATACTTCTATAGCTACCGAATCTAGCTTGAATGTACATTTTTAATGTGCATGTTAATTGTAATTCACGGTAATTAAGTATTTACGGCAGTAGATTAAAACAAAATCATACATACATTTTTAAGTCGTAAGCGACCATTCGAATAAAGGATCAACAAGTACACAGACGAGCATGGTTTCGAAAAATAAATCAAGGAAATATTCTCAAAAATACTTAAATTTTGGATTTACCACTACTGAAGTAAATGATGGGGAAAAAAGCCCCAGCTCATTTTGTTTTAAAACTTACAAATTTGAAGAACAACATGTGAAAGTTATTTTTAAAACTATGTAAAATCATTTAGCCATGTTGGCAAAGAATTTTAAAAAGTATTTTCTTGATGCAGACAACTTGATAGCAAGTTCCGAGTGGATTAGGGATGTATTTCAAGATACACTGGAAGGGCTCCGAACCTCCGAATAAGAAATTTTCATCGATTTCACATCCAGTGAAAAATTAAAAGGCAATTTTAAAATATATCGCTCTTTGAATTTTGGGTAGAGGTGGATGATGAATTTTCTGCACTGAAAACAAAAGCACTTCGTATACTATACCATTTTCAACATCCTACCTTTGTTAAACCGGATTTTCTGCGGTGGGTACTTGGAAGACAAAATATAGATCTCAGCTAAAAATATAGAAAAATAAACCGAAAAATAACTTGGAGTGTCAATTTCTGATATTAAACCTTCCTTTGAAAAACTTTCCTCTACAAGACAAGCCCATGGAAGTCACTAATCACTATTAAACTTGTTCTTAATTTAGTATTAAGAAATTATTTATAAAATACCTCCTTCAGTATTGATACATTAAACGTATACTGGCTGAAGCACCGGCTCTTCGCACGAGCTCATTTTTTTAAATAAATAAAACATCATTCTTGATATAATAGCTGAACTGTAAGGAGAGTAAAACTGCGTGCACGACATTATATACAAAAATGTAAAATGATTTTTTTAGATAAATGCTATAATTGTAAAAAACTGTTTAAAAGAACTGTAATTTTAAACCTCACAGAAGTAATATTTTGAATTAATGTTAAATAATGAAAAAAAATATAAAATTCCAATGAAGAATAATTGTATCACTTTTTAATATTTAAAGCGAGAAGACTTCAAAATGTCTTAACCCGGGAGCAGGCGCACTTCATTCTAACGCTAATGGTAGTGTGGGGGGACTCAGTGACCCCAATCATTTGTTTATAATTATTTTTACTGTATACGATACAAATCGGAATTCCAGTGAATAATTTAATTAAGAGAAAGTATACTTACCGGCTTTCAAGGACTATTCACCTTTTCTTTGATCATTTGAGAAAAAATCCAATTCAACTGAACTAAAATGATTCAAAAGTGTAAGACCTTAATAAAGGACGCAAATCAGAGACACTTATCATTTATATTACAGAAATGTTATTTGCTGGCAAAGCTGTCATATTTTGTTTAAGTTAGTGTAGTTTTAATGAGCTTTCATGATCAAGTGAGTGAATATTAACGTCGCACTGTTCAGCTACACGAGGGCTTTCGGAGACCAACCTCGTAATTTTGAACCATGGTCAAGGGACGAGGATGATACTTAAACTGGCCTCTTTTAACTACCGCACCACTCCAACAAGAGGATGTTTGAGCTCTCCATAGATTTAACGTGCATCTCTCCCTACAATGCGGGTCTTTAGTGGTACTGAGGTCGAACTCGTGACACCTTTGGTGATCAACAAATAGCAAGTTGAACTTTTCTTTCTTGTGTCTCTTTGACAAGGTTCACTGAACCTTGTGGTACACTTATGGCTTCATATTTTAGTTGATGGAACTCTTTAGGAAGCATTTGAAAATTTTCCTTTCGTTTCATGTTCATCGTGTTTCTCAATCATGAATAATATGCATTCTTTCAGCAGGTTCTTCTTTTTCTTGATCAGTTTCGACTTCCTTCAAAAGAGATCACAGATTCCCCGTGCCACCGCTCCCGGGTTAAAAGTGTATTCAAAAAAGAATACGGATGTTGTAAAAAGGGTTATGGCGTTTTTCACTATGCTTTATATGTTTGAGAATACTCATAAAAATAAATCTTGGCCAAAAAATCCTTCAAAAATCAATCAATTCGTTTCCAAATATCGTAAAACTCTTTATTATTTACAATTTCCCTAAGCGAAAAACAAACTCATAAAAGATTGGACGGAACTAATGTAAAACTAACCATACCAGTAAGTTTGAAGGTCAATCAAATGATCAGCAAATGTATTATGCTGCCTAGCTGAAAAGTGAATCATGTCTTCCTTTTCTCTTTCTAAAACTAATGTACAGTATTTCGGTTATAATTACAGTGATGAGTTGTTTATCTTCTTAGAAATTTTCTCAGGGTCTGGATTTCGTGTTTTCTTTTAACGAGTAATTTATGTTTAAAAAGAAAATGTAATTAAAAAAATCTCATTGAGGAAATACAGCAAATTAAACAAAATGTTTTTTTCCTCTTTAATTTGGTTTTGGAATCAAAGATAGCTATTTGATGACGGAAAAACGCCAGATGATAAACGTAAATTATATCAGTGTTGTGTATTTTTTTTAGTATGGAAGAAAGTATTTTGTTTTACTTTTCTTACCGGTTATTTTTTTAAAAAAAATCTTTAAATTTTCGATATGCTCGCGCCCCTCTTAGGGGGGGGGGTGCCCCCCAAACTTTGAGAAACACTGCATCATCCTATCCTCTGTATTTTAATGTTGGATCATATCTGCAAGCAGCTGTATTATTGGCTGAGATTTATTTCTGTGATAATTTAGTTAAGAAAAAAAATTACAGCATTTTTATCTAACAAAATTTGTTTCAAACGTATAGAGAATGTATTTGATATAGCATGACTACGATAAACCTGGATCCCCATTTAATTAGTTATAATAGTAAGGGTTTTAAGGGGTATATCAGGGTGTTGACTCATAATAAAATAAATTCTTATCGGAAAACTTGATCAGTTAAAACTTTATAAGAAAAAAAAAGTAAAATCAAATCTTTCCTTATAGCCTTGACTTTCTCTATAGTCTGTGTGACGTATATTCAATAACACAACGAATAACCAAAGACCTCCCTCCCTCTGATCTTTCGTAGAAACTTAGGGGCCCTAAAAGAAATAGACATTTGCTTCTACGGGGAAGGGACATAACAAGAGACGGCCAACGCATTCTCGAAAGGACGTTCTGATTGAACCAATTTCCTTTAGACTGGATAGGCCAAATTTTTTTCCCCCTAAGATCCGAAAAATAATTATAATGCTAATCAACCTTAAAGGCAATGTAGTTTATCTTTATTTTCTTACGAATTAGTTTAGAAAAATTTACATTTCCTTTTTAAACTTCATAGATATCAACCCTAATTAGTGATATTCTAAAGTAATATTGTTTATAATTTTTTATGTCTGTAATACTTGTTTATGATTGCATTTAAATCAGCTAATGTACCTCCTTTTCATTTTTTTAATTGCTGTAATTTCTTTGCTCAAACGTGAAGGGGATTTAAAGCACTATTTTTTAAAAATTAGCTTATTTTTATATAATAAGGAACTGAGGAAAAACATTTGAAATTATAGTATGATCATGGAATGTACATTGAAAAACTATTTAAGATTTCAATAAACAACAAGTTTTATTATTAACTGTAGTAATGAATTTTTTCTGGAGGGGCGGGTGAGTTTGTACAGAATTAATGATATCTAATATGCAATAACGCATTTGGTTTTTGGCTGGGATTATTTCGAATGTGAAAGTTATTTCTTGGCATTAAGTCATCTTAATGCAGCCTAATTGGAAAACAGAAGAGATGCTGACATTGAGTTTCAGGCTTTTAAAAATTAAAATTTGTTGGATTTAATAAAATTTGTTTAAAGATGCAAAAATTTCTTTATATGACAAAAAAAGAAATTATAACTGATAATATACACTTTACTTATACTTAAGATTTTAAATACTGTGTAAAAATTTACTACTTTGTAATAGAAAAAGGTAAAATTAAGAGACAATTTTATATAAGTATTAACATTGATTTTGATGGTATAAAATGTAATAAAAACTTTATAAATTTTATAGATGACATACAGATTTTGAACAAAATGTTAGTTTTCAAACTCGTTGAAACTCACTCAAAGTAAAACATTTTAAAGATGTTACAATGTTGATAAAAAGTATAAGCTGATCACACACACAAAATAAATTATTTTAGGAATAATATTGGAGCTGAGTAGTAGTGCATCACGCTTCCACACCACAGGTGCGAGTTTCAAATCCCGGTATGGGCATTGTCGACACAGACTTTCATCCTTTCAGTGGGTCGATAAATGAGTGTCATGCTTGATTGGGAACTAAACACTGGGAGTTTCGCGTCATATTGACCTCATGACCGAAGCATGTGCTCACGCAACTCAGCGCCCAAGGTCACGTATACTGAGATGGGCACAGCAGGTCTTGGCTCTCATGGGCTGTTGCGCCACTGAGTTAAGGAATAATATTTGATTACAAAATATAAATGATCAAATAAAAAAAAGCAACTGAAAGTACAGAATTTAATGTACAAAGAACATATATTAAAGAAAAAACATTTCCCCCCTTTAGTATGAGCAAATAATTATAATGCAGACAAATACCATCATTATATAATAAATTATTAGCTTCATACAGAGATATTCTAAAATCTTTTATAGAATTGCAAATCGATGAAAATCGCAATAACTGGAGAGAGAGAGAGAGTGACAAATTTAATGTCGCTCTGTTCAGCTACACGAGGACATTTGGCGACGGAACTCGTAATTTTGAACCATGATCAAGTGACGAGGACGACACCTGAGCCGGCACCACTGTCTTAACTTCAACATCACACCAATGAGAAGACGTTTGAGGCTAAATAGATTTAACGTGTATCAATACTTCTACATGACGGCTAATAACTAGATGATAAATATCCAATATTATTTTATTTTTGGAATCTATTTCCAACTATAATCACATTTAGTTTCTATATCGGTTGAGAAAACTATCTACCAAATTTTCAATAAATATAGTTCCATCTTTAGAATTAGATTCAGTAATTAATTTTTAAACTTTTTTTCATAATTACACGATAAATCTTTTTTTTTTAATATTTTCTGACACAAATACAAAATTATTCATTAATTAAGAAAAAAAGTTTTCCAAAAATGTAATAGTCTTTGAGTATTTTGTTCTATACACTTCTTTAACCAGCCTATTCATTTAAATTCTACAAAATTGGTGTAATTGGGTTAAAAAAAAAAATTTTTGATATAAAATCTGAATCCCCTCACGTAACAACTCAACATTAGAATCATGTGTTAAATTGAAAATCACAAACTATACCCTGATATTGCGTCATTAAGTATAGCTTTACAAGGGAAAATTCTTATTAAAATCTTAATTTTTTATTTAACTATATTGAAATAATGTTTATATTTTATGTTGTTTACTTCTTATTTAATTCCTACTACTAGTTCACTCTTTTTCAATCGTTAATAAAATACTTTCTATTCATCCATTCAAGTTCAAATACATCTTTTTAAACTAGTAGTGGGTGACACTTGATGTTAATACCATTGTTGTTTGTTTTCAAATATTAATTTATTCAGTAAATTTAAAAAATGAGTAAAAAGTAACAAAAATAATAGTGCGACAGCATATATAGAAAGGAAAATCGTTCGCTGTGTCCCTGTTGAGCAATGGATAGCTCATTGGACTTTTTACCCAAAGGTCGTGGGTTCGAATCCTTCCTGGGATGGTCTAATTTCTGAGAATGTGATTTATTTTTTACAATACTATTTTAAAGGAATAATTCAATTCAATAAATGAATAAATAATAAACAAAAAAAAACAGCCTAACATCATATATATAAAAAGGAAAATGAAAAATTTCAAGGAAAATCGCTTTCTAGTTTGTCACTTAATATTGTAAGTCTGTCATATGTATATACATATTTATATTAATTGTAACTATTTAATAAAAAGCATCCAAAATAAAAAAATTTCTATGTTGACCTAAGAAGGAATTAAATATCTTAAATATCATCCAAAGTATAATTTCTGAACACATATCCTCATTGGAAAACATTTTTCTTTTAATTAATGTGTAAGAAATGTGCATTTTTTTATTGATGAGTTAGTACACTAAATAATAAGTTATTATGAAATAATGCTTCTCTCTCTCTCTCTCTGTTGTTGCTAATGCCACCTATCTGACGATGTCAGATCAAGGCCCAAGAAATTCATCGCTGCAAAGGACTACAAGTGCGCTTGTCGTTAGCCGTAGCTTTGAGTACTTTTCAGGTAACCGTACGTTTTGGCTCGGTTCCACCCCAATTTTGAGGGAGAACATCTTGGGGGTGATCAGGGCCCTCCCAGCTCGTGGCTGCTCTCTCTTAAAATAATTAATTACATGTGGGAAATAAGCAATGCATATTAGAAATATTTATGATATTGATCCCGTTTCTACATCAACATGATGTAGGAATCTCGATGCATTTTTTTATAGAGGTATCGCCAGGAGCCATAATCCTCCTCATCAAAATCTTTTACTTTATAGAACAATCTGGACAAAGCCAATTTTTAATTTTTGACCCATTCTTAAAATTGACGCATTTCCAATGGTACCACTAACTGCAATCATCACACTGAACCATATTTTTTAAAGTCGTTGCACTTTCACAATGATTGCAACACGCCAAAAGTTTTGTTTCAATGTAATTATTTTTTCTACTTCTTCTTAAGCTTGTGTAGTAAATAATTCTTGTACAGATATGTGAAATCATTATTTATATATATACTATATATATATATATAGCGTTACGAGTTTTGCGTAAATAGTGTAAATAATTTGTGTTTGAGTGTTTAATGCATTTATATTACTCTATATGTTATATTTATTTCATGTTAAAATTGTCCTATTCACAAGCAGTGCCGCCCCTTACGTTATAATGGCGTTTCAATGAGAACTTGGCGAAATCTTGGCGGTAAAGCCAAGTTGGCATCATTTTTGGCGACCAAGTTGGCGGTCAATTTGGCGACGGCGATCATTTTGGCGTAATTGGTGACCTTGTTGGCGAGGTCGGAACCCTCTGGGATCTTCTAGAATGTAGTAGATCTCTCCACTAGTGTCACGTTCAATGAAACGAGCGATTATATTTCGAGAAGTTTCTGTCGCGCATATAAAAAGGATGCTCGCCGGTACGGCGAGGAGAGTCTTGATTAAGCCAGCGAGTAGTGAGGATTGTTTGGACTAGCGATTAGCTCGGCTGTGCCCTTGAATAATCTTTACTTACGTGTATTTTTTAAACACTGTTATTGTGTTTAACTGCTGTTGAAGGTGTGAAGACCTTCGGATATTTACCCTGTGAATATTACCGATGAATCCTGTATTGAAAGGATTGGATTTTCGATAATAAAATCACATCGCTCTTAAAGAACTGATTATTTTTTCTTTGTGATTGTTTTTGCATAAAATCCTCGATCCCTCGTAACAATATATAATAGAATCCGTAATTTCTTTATCAGGTTTTAAATCCTGTACACTAAAAAGAAAAGTTTTAAATTTTCACTCCAATAAATGCTTTTTTTTTTTTCCAAATTTGATATAAAGATACATATTATTTTTATGTGTGGCCCGAGAGATTATAACGTTTTTACGAAGTGGCCCGCAAGGTCATTTGGGTTGGACTCCCCTGGACTAAGGGTTTAACCAAAGCGCGCTTTTGCGGTTAATGAACTTGGAAATCTGAAGTTCTGGAAAGAGCCTCTGAAATATACAATCATAAACCATGTCATTATTTCCATCCACCATAAAATAGAACAAAAATAAAAGCTCCTTTTTCCCCGGAAATCGTAAGAGAAATCCGATGACATAACATCCCGAACCAAACTCCTTTTCTATCACTGTGAATCGCATAGAAGCCGCAAATATTTATGCTGCAACAAAAGTCATGAACTCGAGGTCTACCATTTCTTACGCGCTAATGAAAAGAGAGAAATTTTAAGAAAATGGGGATGTGTTATTTGAGCCTCAAGCCCGGTCATAGAGCATTGGAATGTGCGAAAAGAGAGTCATGTCCTATTTATAATGGCTCCCACCATTTCACAATGTTTTCGAAATCGGCATAGTGACGATTTCTCTCCAAAAAGTGACACAAATAATATAGTTTCAGTAGTATTTAAAACAGAAGTAAATAGTGTATTATTACAAACATATGCTGAATTAATAGATGACAAAAATGAACAAGAAGTTATTAGATTATTCTTGGACAATGGTTCACAAGGCAGTTTCGTTTCAAAGAGTACTTTTGAGAAATTTAACTTTCCAATTCTTGGAAAAGAAAACCTTTACATTTGTACATTTGGTGCTAAAGAAACTGAAATAAAAACCTTAAATATAGTTAAAATAAAATTGAAAAACAGGGGTGATCCAAATTTGTGCATTTCAATAGAAGCGGTCGAGACAGAACATATCTCGATTACACATGTACCAACCCTTGATAAAAAATTTAGATATTTAAAACGTGTACAATTAGCTGATTCTTATGAATTTAACGATAAAGAAATATCAATTCTTACTGGCGCGGACTATTATTATCAAGTAGTTACAGGTAGAATTACGTGTCTAAACAAAAATCTTGTAGCAATAGAGACATTATTTGGGTCAGATCGGGAGGAACTTTTAACAATGAGTGTTATTGTTAATGAATCCAATATTTTGGAACAGCTTAGCGAATTTTGGGATTTAGAGAATTTAGGAATAGAAGCAGAGCTGACATTCTGAGGCACTGTTTGTTTATTGCATATCTTAAAAAAATATTTATTTACTTTAAAAATTATAGTGAGAAATTTTTGTATGTAACAATACTTGTCCACACTCTAAAATTTTTCCACCCTGCCTAAATGCGACCTTGTGTGTGTGTACATAATGGATATAAATATTCTCTCTTAAAAATTATAGATGGTAAATTTATATGGACTAGCTATTTTTTATTAAGGAACATAAATTTTTTTAGTATGTAATTTTATGTCCAAATTTGAATAAAAATTATAAATGTGCAGAAACCTTTTTACAAAATAATTAAAAACTTTTAAAATATTTTTCCTTAAATGATTTCTTTAAAATATAAAAGTTTTATGGCCCTTAAAATAATAGATTTTTTTAAAATGATCTTTTGGATTAGTTAGTTCAAATAGGAAAAATGGACCGTTAAGTTCATTGGTTTCACTGTGAAACTGTAAATTTCTCGAAATTGAAAATGCTAAATTCTTTTCTTCGTATATTTATGTTCAGCATTATGTCTACTAGTGATATTTAAAATTATTGTGTTAAATTTTCAAAGGAATATGTAGTGAACTTTAACCGCTTGCCTGATTATCCCGAGTTATCTTGGGTTAGTATATATTACAGCTAATTATTATTCCGACCAGAATTTGTCAGTACGATTTGTTTTATCACGGTTTTACTCGGCCTGAAGGAAATGAAAGGAAACATTCAGCTTTGGTTGGCAGTTTGGACAATTTTTATCCCGCCCGGTTTGGCTGATACGTTGGTTAAAAGGAAGATTGATGTGAATGGAACATTTCGATTGAATAGAAAAGATTTATCTCGAGATCTAAAGAAAAAATTTTTTTTAAACAAAGGAGAAATTATTGGGTATTAGAGAGGGAAAGTAACTAATAATGACATGGAAAGATAAGAAGGATGTTAGTCTAATTTCAACAATACATACAATCGAAATGCAGGATGTAACAAATAAACGGGGAGAGACAAAGTCCATGCCTAAATAAGTAGTTGACTACAATGACCAAATGGGTGGTGTAGATAAAGTTGACCAGCATTTAGCTCCTTATTCTACATCCAGAAAAAGAGAGAAAAATACTAAGATTGTGTTCCATTTATTGGATTTGGCCTCGTGAAATTCCTTCAATTTGTACTGTAAATATCAGGAGGTTCATGATCACCTAAGCAATTTAAAATAAAACTGACTGAAAAGTTAATCTCAGAAAATCATCGCGACGAGTTTTCTGCCACATCAGGAAGACACAGCATTAGTCCTTCACCACTCAGGTTAATCTCAATGCATTTTCCAGATGTTATTCCTGCATCTGAAAAAAAAATCGAATCCAACGAGACAGTGCTCCCGTAATAGAGATTCCAGAAATAAGCCAGTAAAAGAAACGAGACCAGATACCAGTTTACAGAATGTCAGGTATCACTGTGTATTGTCCCTTGTTTCAAAATCAATCATATTAAGACTAATATTTAACTTTTTTTCCATTTACCAGAGATAACTCGGGATAGTAAACTAATATTAAAACTAAATGTTTTTACGCCTGTAAAAAATTAAAAACTCAACTTAAAACCTTCATTTTTGTTTTCTTTTGTTTCATTGTATTTAATAATAAAATAAAAAAATGTGATGAATTTTTGCAAATTTTTTTTCAAAAAAATGTGTAAGGGAAGCGATTAAAGGGTTAAAGGGAAGGAGAGATTTATGGTTCTAAGTAATGAGACAGGGAAAGTGTCTTCTGTCTGTCAAAAAATATATATACAGTCGAACCTCTCCATATAACGAACTTCTATATTGCGAATTTTTCTACATAACGTTTTCTGGAACCAAGCGCATTTCACGATTTTCATCTTAAAATAACCTCCCTATAGCGATGTGCATTTTCTATACAACAAACTTTTTTTTCTTGTGATTGGATTTTTTTCTCTTTTTTTAAAAGTAGTTCCGGACATTTTAAGTTATTCTCTCTTAACACATTTTATGGTTCTCATAAATCTTGAACTGCTTTTTTTTGTGTTTAGCTCGCCGAGAGCAATAGAATTACTGGGAGTTTCATCCAAAAAGTACTACTTTTCACTAGAAACATTTTCAGTATCCCCTTTCACCCTCAGTGGAATTGTTTCGTGTCCCCGTGTCCTTGAACTAATTTCCGTTCATTTGTAGTGTTGATCAGTCGCACTGGTAACTTCGTTTCTGATAGCTCGTAAGTGCTTGAGCATGAAATTTTTTTTTAATTTTTCAGGAATAGATAAAGGCGTCAAAAAAAAGGACATGGCTTTAAAATTTGGTATTCCTCCAAACAGCTTATCAACTATTATAAGAAATCGAGATAAGATTCAAAATTACGATTCATCGAATTCTTGTTAAAAATGTAGAACATGTGTCTATGAAGATTTCGACGAAGCAATTTTGAAGTGGATACATACAATGCAAGATAAAAATGTTCCGATCTCAGAACCTTTCGTAATAGAGAAAGCTTTTCCATTTGTGAAAGATATTGGGATAAGACCAATTTCTATACGTAGCAATGGATAGCTAGAAAAATTTAAGAAAAGGAACGGAACATTGCGCCTGAATGAATTTTTGGTGCATTGCAAATATATGAAACGTTTTATGAAACAAAGTACTTTTTCAAACAAAAAAAAAACTCAAACAAAATTAACATGTTTTATGCGTAATTAAATTTAAGGACACATATCTTGGTGTAAGTTTAAAAAGTCTTGTTAGAAAATAATGTATGCTTAAAATTACTTGTATGCTTTAAATTAGAAAATGTCCTTAGAGTTCATTAATTTTAAAATAAAATGATTTTCTTTTTGAAAGTACAGTGTATTCCTCAACATTCTTTTTACTCTTTTTCTTTCTTTTTTTTCGATGGGTAAGATATATAAAATAAATAGATACTAATTTACAAAAAGAAGTGAGTAATTACTTTTTTTTTTAAATATATAGTGTTTAGGAACTTAAAATTTGTTTTATGTGATTTATAATGCATGTTGAAAGATGAACCTCTACATAGCGAATTTTCCATGTAAAGAACTTTTTTTCAGGATTTAGCGACTTCGCTATACAGAGGTCCGACTCAGTGGTGCACATAAAGGAGGTGCATGGCCCTTGATTTTTTTCCCAATTGGTTATAATCCTATGTATATATTACGTAAAATTTAATTATGTGTTTGTTATTAATCACACATTAATTTTATTCATTAATGCAAATTTTTGTATTCATTAATTAATTTTGTATTGGTTTTGTTCCCGAAAATCGACAAAATCGAAAGAATATGTTGGGCGGCATATTGGAGCATGTTACCAAAAAGGGTGGACTTTCGACTCTGGACCGCCCCCTTGAAAAATTCTTGTGTGCGCTACTGGTCCGACTGTACATATGTATAGTATGTAATAATAACAATACTCTCCCGTTTTAGATTTTTTTTGAGGATAAAGAAAAATATTTTCGTTGAATTATCCAGTGCTTGTTTAAAATGTATTTCATTTTATAATTAAATATACATATTTGCTATGCGTTAATAATTTTTTCATTTTACAAAAATAAGTGCTTAGTAACTGTGTCCGTTGACAATGTAAAGGTCTCTTAGGACCTCACTTTGAGAACGAGAATAATTTTGAGTCAAAGAGCAACAAGTAGCCATTTTTATAAATAACTTTCTTTATTTGGTTATCTTTTCCAAATAGAATCAAAGACTTATTAACAAATGCGTCTACTAGTATTATGAGGTTTTAAAGGTAATATCCTTTAACTTAACTTAATTAATTAATGATCCAATTAATTAATTTATTAACGATCACGCAGAAATTACCACGATAAGAGATCCCAGAATTATATTTAATAATGTTCTTATTGAACATTTAACTTTAATCTCACTCCTAAAACTTTAATGAGACTTTAAACACAAAATAATATTTACCACTCGGAATCTCAATTCTTGAGATTAAATATCTCTAACAAGAAATCTTCAATTTACATCCACGATAACTTTCTGCTTCAATCTCTATCTTCTACTGCTCTAACTTTACTATTTCGTTTGACTTAAATACTTAATCTAATCTGCATAACAAGGAATCCTGTCCGCTTTTTGGAGTTGATTGGAAATAGGTAGGGAATTAAATTTCCCTAAAAAGGTCGACTCAGAAGGTTAGTGATAAAGTTCCGTATAGATTCGTCACAACCCCTCCAAAAAGAAAACAGGATTTATTCGAAGGACACATACGTCCTGAAAATAAATTACGTAATTCCTATCTTTGTCTTACAGTTCCGACGATTTTAACTTCTAACTATATATTACTGAAACTTCTTCCTTAATGAAAAAGGACAAAATTACGATGTATATTTAATTGCCAAACCTCATAATACTTCACAAGTTTAAATTAATCCCTGCACTCTATCCATTCGGCGAAGGAGGCGTGGGAAAAACCACCCTAGTGGTGGTAAAAAACCAGCCCCATAGAGTTTACTTAGGTACGATACAAAAAAGAAATACAATCTTCTGTGGCACTGGAAAATCGAAGACTTCAGGGTCAGCTACCCTGAAAGATTAATTCCCATTTGAGAAGTAGGTAAAAGCAGACATGAATTTATACACTTGTTACATGAATGTCATATACAATAAATATCTGGTTCCTTTGCCTTCCCATTCGAAAAACCTTATGCGCTAGTTAGTGTTAATGGTTAATCCTATCTAACTTCGCCGCGCTCCAAGTCACCAGATGTGAAACAAAATATACATAGAAACACACACAGCATACAATAATAATCATTTCACAATAAACAAATAACACAAACAACCAAATGAATTGTCGCATCTTAGCGAAGTCATACATCGAAGTAAACAAATGCAAAATTTACAGATGTTTTCTCCAAAATACAAAAAGTAACACAAAAGCCGTTTTTTTCTGGTATAGAAAAAAAACACACACAATGCAGTGTCCACTTTTGTCAGTCTTCTTAATCTTAGAGTCCGCCCGTGACTTGCTTTAATTGCAAAAATTCTTCACTTGTTCGTATCGCGAAGATAAAGAAACAATACAACCTGGATTTTGTCTGTTAAATCCTATGCACTGGATCTCCATCCAATGCTTCCATACTGAGGCTTCTTCTTCGCAATGTGCTGTGAGGGATGACGTTGATTTCGATGTTGCTCAGCTCCTCAGGAATTCCGTCGTTTTCTTGTATACGGCTCCGTAGATAGTATGGGCAAGGTCTCCTTGTAGTGGCTTGATTCGACCGGACTGGTTTCTCCGCTTGTTTGTTGCGTCCTCTCGTTGTCGCTCTGGTCTGACGGGTCTGGTTATCACGTCCACTAACTTCCATTCGGGATCCGCCTGTAGTCGTAGCAGTCCTGCGATCAGGCAACCTTGATGGACCTGCAATGGACTCTACTCCTGGTGAAGAGGTATTATGTTTTTGAAACTTATAATTCCTGGACGAGACCGAGGAAGGGATCGACCTCTTGACTCCCTGCCTGTGCTCAGGAGCGCGTCTTTTCCGGTCCTGATGTTCAGACCCTTGCCGTGATCTCTTCCTACATATCTTGGATCGATTTAAAGCTTGGTCCTTCGACGCAGTACTATTAATTTTACGTTTATTTCTGGGGATCTCCCGTGTGGTGTTACCCTGCCGTGATCTACACCCCTCACTTTCCTGACTAGAGGTTTTCCTATGCTCTTTAAACTGCCCTTGATTCGATCTATTCGACCCATGACTAACTTCTTGTTCGTCATACAGAGTTTCTACCGGACTATCCGAACTAATCGTGTCTGACTGACGAGGCCGATACACTCGAACCTGATCAATATTAACAGTTATATTTCTTCCGTTTTTCCAAATAACTAAATTATTTCCTTTTATTTCCAAAACTTTATAGGGACCTTCAAACTTAGGCATAAATTTTCCAACCTGTTTCCTACCCGCAGCACTTAAGAAATGTGTTTGAAGTAAAACCAAATCGTTCACTTTGATGTGAACATCCCTCCTTCTGAGATTGTAATGTTTTTCCCAAGACTTATGCTTTTTTTTGCATATTTCGTCTTGCCTCATCGAATAATCTTTCGATGTTCCTACCAACATATTTCGCATCCTCCGTAACATTTATGAGCTTGCTAAACGGAGTTATGATTTTCCTTCCCAAAACAACTCAGCCGGAGTTTTATTTGTCGTCTCATTTACCGCCGTGCGCAATGCGAAAGCGAACTCGTGTAGAAATTGGTCCCAGTTTTCATGATTTTCTTCAACAAAAGAAGCTATCATTTGAACTAAATTTCTATTCACTCTCTCCGTGAGATTAGACTGTAGTCGGTACGTTAACGTTTTCATATGTTTGATGTCCAACCTGTGACTGAGATGTTCAAACACGTCAGAAATAAATTGGGGGCCGTTATCACTTATCAAAGAAATCGGAGCTCCGTAACGCGCTATATAGTTATCAAAAAAAGCATTAGCTATTGCCTGGGCTGAAGCTTTACGAAGAGGAATCAGCTCACACCACTTAGTGAAGTGGTCAGATATAACTAATATGAATTTATATCTCTCGGGTCGGGATGCGGGGTAGGGGCCTAATAAGTCTAGCGTTACAATTTCATTTGGATATTTTGAAACTATAGGCATTAAACGACCAGCTGGTAGCGCGTTTTTATAATTAAACTTTTGACACCGGTCACAGGTTGAAACATATTCAAATATATATTTTCTCATAAATGGAAAATAGCACGTGTCACGAAGTTTAAGATATGTCTTCCTCTTTCCGAGATGTCCTGCCAGTGGTAGATCATGAAATTCTTTCATTATATCTTTTCGAAGAGAACCAGGAATATAAACTCTTAGTTCTCCCAGATTAGAAAAATACTTCGCGTATAAAGAGGAGACCATTTATTAACTTGAAGTCCTGGGACCAACTCTCGCATACCGTCGCATTAACAGAACCGTCATCAGGGTTTTCTAAGTATCGATAAATATGTCCTAATTCAGGATCTTCCCTTTGTTCCTTAATGAATTGTTCACGGGAATTTATTGCGAGGGCTCTAAGAGCTGCGCACGAAATTTGTGACCCCTCGACACTGTCTACTGGATTTCTCGATAAAAGATCTGCGACCACGTTTTGAACACCAGGTCTGTGCTCCCATTCTATGTTAAACTCTGACAATTTCAACGCCCATCGGATCATCCTACTTGATAAATTCTTACCATTGGTTAACTTTGTTAACGCTGCGTGATCTGTGATCACTTTCACAGGTAGGGGTCCAAAATAAGTTTTAAACTTATTTAGAGCCCATATCACCGCCAAACATTCTCTTTCGGTAACCGTATAATTACGTTCTGCTTTATTAAGGGTTCGGGCGAGACGCGAAAGCAATAGGTTTTTGATTTTGTTGAAGCACAGCACCAATTCCGACCCCACTAGCATCAGTGAATAAATTGAACTGTTCAGAAAAATTTGGTAATTGCAAAATCGGTGCCTCCGTTAGTGTGCGTTTGATCTGATCAAAAGAATCCTGTGCTTCTCCCGACCAGTTAAACTTCGCCCCCTTTTTTTTTTTAATTGGTACAATGGTTCGCATATATCTGCGTATCGCGGAATAAATTTTTGGTACCAACCCGTCATCCCTAAAAATTTTGACACTTCTCGATTATTTTTGGGAGGTTTCATTTCCGTAATTGCCCGAATTTTCTTATTGTCAGTTTCGATTCCTTCTTTACTAATAATCAGGCCTAAATATTTGAGTTTGTCACGGGCGAAGTGAAATTTTTCCTTATTTAACGTTAGCCCTGCGTCTCGCAATAAGGTAAAAACCTGAGTTAAATGATCGAGATGGTCTTTAAACGATGGAGATGTTATAATAACATCGTCCATGTACACTAACACGAACCGCCCAATAACAGGTTTGAGAATTATATCAATAGCCCTTTGGAAATTAGGCGCCGCCCCAGAAAGACCAAAAGGCATGCGTAGGAATGCAAAAGTGCCATTGCGAGTGATAAACGCTGTTTTTTCTATGTCCCTTGGACTAATCGCCAACTGAAAATAGCCACTTCTGAGATCTAGAGTGGACATAACGTTGGTGTGAGGAATATTGGTGAGTAAGTCATCAATCACCGGTAATGGATATCGAGGATATTTGGTAATTCCATTTAGTTTCCGATAATCGATCGCGAAACGATACGCCTCGGGAGAATCTGGAGGAATGTCATTTTTCTTTCGTGTTAGAACGACTGGAGATGTATAGGGCGAATGAATAGGACAAATTGTACCATCCCGTAACATCTTATCTATGTGATAATCAATAATGCCTTGCTTGACCCGGTCGCACTTGTATGGTCTCGACACTACCGGTCCCTTGTCTCCAGTATCTCTCTCATGATATACAACATGCGTTAATCCCGGTTGATCGGAAAATAACCCTTTAAAATTATTAAATAAGGCTTTTAATTGCCTCTGTTGCTCGTCATCAAGTTTTGATTCTGTGAGATCAATATCAACGGGTTTCTCCTCTTTAGACACTTGTTCGATCAGATTATCGGGAATGATCAAAGATTTCTGATCAAAATCTAATGTTAATCGTGACGCCTTCATAAAATCGATCCCTAAAATGCACTGATACTTTATGTTATCAAGTATATGGAATTCCCAGGGTTTCTGAAATTCCCTGATTCTAATTTGTAACTCGACTCTACCCAAATGACTGCACAGGGCTCCCTGTGCTGTCACGACTCTGTCTTTCGTCTTTTGATGAGGTCGGTATGAAAAATAATTGCGGTATACCTCCTCCGAAATAAAAGATTTCTCCGCTCCCGTGTCCCATAGTGCTGTAATAAAGGTTTCATTTAATAGAATAGGGACATACGGTAATTCGACTGGGGTCATTCTTATAGAGGATACTCTGATAGGTCGATGATCCCAAACTGGAGGATTTTCCGTACCCCGCGATCGATTACCCCCATATTCACATCGATCGCTTAAAAGTTTAAATTTCTACTTCGTTCATTTTGACCTCGAAATGAACTATTTCTCGACCCACTTTGTCGACCGCCTTGACTGTGGAATGGTTGATCCGATTGTCCACCTTGGCGTCTACCCTCGAATCTGCGATTATTTGCGAAACCTTGGTTTTCGAATCGATTAAATTCCCTTTGTGGTCGGCTATTATTGGCGTATCTCTCATTATTTCTGTTTTCCCTCCAATTTTCCTGTCTATGCCGGGTATTAAACGATTGCCTTCATGAGGGCCTGAACTTCTAAATCCCTCACTCGAACCTCTGATTTGTTTATGCATAAAACGTTCTTCGTATTTATCAACGATTTGTAGGAGATTGGCAGTATTTCGTGGATGTCTAACTTCGACATAATCCAAAATTTGAGGTTCTAATCGACTAACGACGTGATCTATTAATTTTTCCTCCGACATTTCTAGTTTAAGGACTTTATGAATTTTCAACAATTCATAAATAAAGTCCGAAGATTGTTGATCTCGTCTTTGTGATGAGGAATAAAATCGCGTTTCTAGTTCTGACCTGTTTCTGACTACAGGAAATTGTTCCGACAATGCCTGTTTTAAGTGCGCGTAGTCTGTTGTCTTATCTTCAATGACTCTATAACCAAGAACTTCGAACCAGTCGAGTGCCCGTCCTTTGAGATGACCCTTCAAGTAAGCACATGCTAATTGTGCAGGTATCTCATAATACGCGAGATTATGATCAATATTCTCCAAAAAATCATCTATGTTCTCAATCCCCGAAAAATATTGTTCCGGAATGATTCTAAAACTGGATCCGACTCTATTCTCGGGATTTATACGTTGGGCGCCATTGTAAAGGTCTCTTAGGACCTCACTTTGAGAACGAGAATAATTTTGAGTCAAAGAAGAACCAGTAGCCATTTTTATAAATAACTTTCTTTATTTGGTTATCTTTTCCAAATAGAATCAAAGACTTATTAACAAATGCGTCTACTAGTATTATGAGGTTTTAAAGGTAATATCCTTTAAATTAACTTAATTAATTAATGATCCAATTAATTAATTTATTAAATAACGATCACGCAGAAATTACCACGATAAGAGATCCCAGAATTATATTTAATAATGTTCTTATTGAACATTTAACTTTAATCTCACTCCTAAAACTTTAATGAGACTTTAAACACAAAATAATATTTACCACTCGGAATCTCAATTCTTGAGATTAAATATCTCTAACAAGAAATCTTCAATTTACATCCACGATAACTTTCTGCTTCAATCTCTATCTCCTACTGCTCTAACTTTACTATTTCGTTTGACTTAAATACTTAATCTAATCTGCATAACAAGGAATCCTGTCCGCTTTTTGGAGTTGATTGGAAATAGGTAGGGAATTAAATTTCCCTAAAAAGGTCGACTCAGAAGGTTAGTGATAAAGTTCCGTATAGATTCGTCACAACAAGCTTAATATTTATGCATGCATCACAAAAGAAAATAACGGAACTTGGAACAGTTACTATTAAAAAAAATTAATTTATAGAAGAAAAGACAAAATTGAGAAATCATAAGATTTAAATTTAAAAAAAGTGTAAATAAAGAAACACTCGCAAGAAGTTAATAAAGTGTTCAACAATTTTGTTGGATATCACTCATTATAACTACACTACATACATACGGCAAGAAATTATTAGATATATTTTAGAGCGAGTAACAATTTATGAATCAATGAGCAATAACACTTCTAATAAGAATATACTTATAAAATCTATAAGAAATCTATATATCTTAATCTATAAGAAAGAGAGAAAAAAAATCTAAAAATACGTTTTTTGTATTGACTTAATCATGATGATTCAGAAAAGAAAAATCAAAATTTACAATAAACAACAGACAAATGAACCACAATTTTTTTAATACTAGGAAACAATGAGGCAAGTTGCGTAATGTCTCATTTCGGAAGATGACGATAGAGTAAGAAGACATGATTCATAAAATAAATTGTAAACTAAAAACATTAATCATAGAAAAATATCAATATTGATGCAGAAATTACAAAAAGAAAATTATGAAATCTGTACTAAGAAGTCTTTAAAAGTTGTGGACACTAAAAGATATTTTACTAACTATTATACTTAAGTGGAAAAAATACAATATTTGAAACCATATTGAGAGAAAGATTTTTTTAAGAATACTAAGGCTTTTGTGGCCTAACTTTTCAGCAGTCTTTTGATTATTAATTTTTTTAAATAACAGTTATGCTAGGTTTTAAAAATTGATTATATTATTCCAATAAGAACAAGTAGCAGATATTGTAAAAAAGTTAGTTCCGATATATTAATTTTTATTTGCTGAAAACATTAAATCTTATAGAAAATTGCTAGTGCAAGAACACGTTTGAAGAAATTAAAGCTGGAATTTAACAATATTTAATTCTATCGATGTATTAAATTAAGTAAAGGGATGGTAAGACAAGTAGTTGATTGGAAAGAAAGGAATTTAGACAGTGCAGTATCCCGCTGCCTAGAGAATATTAGGGGCCCCTACAAAGTCAGCTTTTGGACCCCAAGCTTTAATACGTACGTGGCGTCATTAACACTTTGGGCATCCCACAATGCGAGGGTGTACGTTACGCCACTGAATCTATGTCAAAACCTTTAAAAAGGGATTTAAACAGAAGATTTTTATCACATAATCTCTCTAGCTGACAAGTGCTTACTTTTGTCTTTGTATGCAATTTTTTACATGTGCAGTGCTGCAACATAAGTTAAAAACACACAAGTATATTATCTAAAAAAAATTTTAATGTACCATGTTTTTATAACGGGCTAAAAGACTACAAAGCATAATTTTTGTTTTCGTCTTTTTCGTTTTCTTCATCTTTCTCTCTCTCATTTTTTTTTATTCTTATTCACATTTTCATGCTTTGTCATTCACTTTTGAGCTATGTGGTCCAGATTTCTAGCTGATCGGGAAATTAGTTTAAAATCAATTACAAAATTCCACCCGGAAAGACATACAAGCCTCTTGGGGGGCACGGATTCACGACTAAAACTTCTTTTTCTGCATTTTCATGCATTGTCATCCAATTCTGAGATGTGGTCCAAATTTCAAGTCTACAGCTCATCGGGAAGTTAGTTTCAAATCAATTACCACCCGGATAGACAAGAAAGCGAGTTTAAAAAAACATGGTAATTAATAATTATTTATTTATTTAAATGATTTCTTATTAAAATAACGACAGACTGGTAATTGGTAATTAATATTTAGAAAAAGTATTCTTACTAATATTACAAACGCGAAAGTTTGTATGTGTGTATGTATGTTTGTTACTCTTTCACGCAAAAACAACTGTATGGCTTTTAGTGAAACTTTACAATAATATAGCTTATACATCAGAATAACACATAAGCTATAATTTATAAAGATATTAAGTTAAGGGTCCAAAATATAACGATAATTGTCAAGTTAGTAGGAAAAAATTCTGCCATCTGCTATTCTGGCGTGCGCTGCAAAAAAGGCCCACGACAGCATATATCTCTCTATTGTGTTTGAAGCAAAACTTTCCCTTTTTGTTTTGTCTAAGCCAGACGCTCGCTTCTAATTTATTGATTTGATCAGTGGAATCATTGAATACCAAAGTTTCATTCGACAAGTGACCGGCAGGACATGATACAAAAAATATGCATCAACAAGGAAATAATACAATATTATTATAAGAGTTAAAAAAACACTTCTGAGAAAAAAACAGAGGGGGGGACACGAATAGATTGCGAAATACTGAAACAGGAAAATAGCTTATTATGAATCATATTGTTTTTAAAAGTAAAATGACCTAGAAAGAATAGCTTCCTGTGTAGGTTTTTAAGATGTATGGTAAGATTTTTCACACATGGAAGTTTGTTTTCAAGTAACAGTTAGAAAAATGAAAAAATTGAAAAATAATATAAACTTTTCAATAAGTAAAGTTCGCAACACCATACAAAGGAAAGAATTTTAGGGAATTCTCAACAAGTTCAAAATTATTTTTAATTGTGTTGGCCTGATTACAGTTATGTTGTGACCTTTTATATTTATATATAAAATGTGGGAGAAATTAACACAAGTACGACTTGCTTGGTGGTCAGGGTGCGAAGGCCTCGCTTGATGACCCTGGTGCACGGCACTGCTTAGCCTATTAGTAGCTACTAACTGTGTTCACTAGTACGTTCTGTTTCAGTTCTTAATGTAACTACTTGTAGAAATCAAATTTAATTCAGTTGAATGAACTTGCTGATGACTTTTTAAGAAAAAATAAAAAGTCTTCCAAATTTTGATAGAATTTAATTTTTGTTTACGATAGAGTTATATTTGTAGTACAAATAAGAATATACGTAAAGTAAAATTATTTATTCAGATCTAAACCGAAAACCATTATTTTTGGCAGAACGGAAACCGGAAGAGAAACGATATATTTTTTTTATAGTTGAACCGGAACAAAAAAAAATACGGTTCCAAATCCAGGCTCTATATGTTTTGAAATCACTCATTCAAGGTATTATTCCAAGATTTAGAAAAAAAAATAGTGTACTCTTCCAGATCTACAGTTGATGAGGAATTTGATTTCTTTTAACTAAACACACAGTATTTCGATATACTATGTAGAAGTCAAAATTTTTTTTCAGGATTAATTTAATTTTTTTTTTTGAAGGTAACACTTTTTCCCCCGAGTATAATGCGCACACATGAATTTCGATCATATTTTCTGTGTTCAAATTGTGCGTACGCCGGCTTTTACGGTAATTAATTGCTTCTATAACTGTTACTGTTATTTTATTTCAGGCGTATATGTTTAGTTTGTTGGGTTAACTGACAAAAAATAATTTCTTAAAAAAAAAAAAATCTTACATTTTCGTATAATATTAGTGGTGTTTCGAAAATTTACAGAGCGCGTACTTTATACTTATACTACGCCATTGTGCTCATAAATAACGAAATAAAATGGAAAGAAAGTACAAATACATTTTAAAAAGATACAAGAACACACGTAAATATAAAGATATATATTTCTCGAAAATTAAGCCCATTTCTGGATATTTTAAATTAAACTAGGGACTACTATGTATATATTTATTTATTCTAAGAATGGAAATGTTGGAAAAAGAAATTTTTCTAAATGATTTTGTGACAAATCTATACGGAACTTTATCACTAACCTTCTGAGTCGTCTTTTTTTAGGGAAATTTAATTCCCTACCTATTTCCAATCAGCTCCAAAAAGAGGACGGGATTCCTTTTATATATGCAGATTAGATAAAGTATTTAAGTCAAACGGAATAGTAAAGTTGTAGCAGTAGGAGAGAGAGATTGAAGCAGAAAGTTATAATAGTGAAGTTAGATTTATAATTGAAGATTTCTTGTGGATAATTTAATCTCAGGAAGAGTTGAGATTCAGTGTGGTAAATATTGATTTATATTTGAAGTCTCATTAAACGTTTATATTAGGAGTGAGATTAAAGTTAAATGTTCAATAGGAACATTATTGATTATAATTCTGGGATCTCTTATTGCGGTAATCTCTGCGTGATCGATATTCTAATTGTTAATTAATTGGATCATTAAATATTTAAGTTAATTTAAAGGAAAGACCCTTTTTTAAACCTCATATAACTATTTCTGGATCTATTTGTTATTAAAAGTCTTTGATTCTATTTGGGTATGATTACCAAATAAAGAAAGTTGTTTATAAAAATGGCTACTGGTTCTTATATGACTCCAACTTATTCTCGTTCTCAAAGTGAGGTCCAAGGGGACTTTCACAATTTCACTAAATGTTTTCTGCTACGTATTATACTTTCTTGATTATCTCTAATTGTAGCTATAATAAAGTGAATAATTAGTGTGTGAAAATTCTTGTAAGGTAGTATGCAAAATCTAAATAAGTTTTTGGAAATTATAATTTAATGGCTAGTTTTTATTTTTGCTCGAAAGCGTATAATTTTATGTAATATTTTCAAATTAATTTTTGTACAGTAGCTTTACAGGAGGAAACATACTTTATGAAAGGAGAAAATTTATTTGCTTCGAGTGACACAACACCGATCAGTAAATACTTCTTAATAGAATTTGGATTCATCTTAATGCCTATATCTTCATTAAACTTGCTTGTTATAAAAACAAACTATTCTCTATAACAAACCACTGATGAAGGGATTCAATTTGTGCTCTATTTCAGGACTCTATTTAAACCCCCTGAATGAAGATTTATATGTGTGAGCATATTAGAAAAGAAACCCGCTAAATTAATTGCAAAAATTGAGAATTATGTGAATAAACGTGTCGATGATTACTTGAACGAATAATATGAATGTGATGTGGAAGTTAGAACAGTAAGGTGTTTCTTACACAATAGCCACGAATCACTTTATTTATAGTATTTTACTAAAGATAGAAAATAAAAACTTAAGAATGAGTTTATTTATATATTTAAGTTTATAATAGCCAAAACTTTTGCAGTAAATTTAATTCTAAAATTTAAAAGGAAGTAGAGTATTGGACGATTTTTTTAAAAAAATGTGAATAAATGAGTCTTTCACACACACATACATAAAAAACAAATCAATAATTACAAACATGAAATTTAACTAGTAGTTTAAAATATCACTTGCCTGTACAAATTCAATCTGATATAAGAACGAATTTATGTACCTTTAAAGTGTGCATTAATATTACCAATAAATATATATAAAACAAAACAAAAAACCATAAAGTTTTTTTTATTTATAAGTGGCATCTTTTTTCTTACATAAGGATAAAACTCGAAACATGTAATTCATTTTCAAAGTATTATTAATCACAGTAAATGGATTATTAAATGCTTTTATTACATTTTTTTTATTTTTAATTAAGTTCCTTATTTACTAAGCTCAACTATATATTTCTTCTACAAAACTAAATCCATTAAAAATATTTTGATTTACGTGAACGAAAAAAAAGAGATTGTTTTTTCACAGTGAAAATTTCATACACAAGGAAATTTAACTACACTGCTGGACAATTGCTACGGACGGATCACAAATTGCTATGTAGCATAACATTATGCGAGATATGAGGCCTAGTAGGATAAAATATAGTTGCCACACTGTTCAGACATTAGAATAAAGAATATTTATTGTTCTGGAATGTACAAAAGCTGTGAAACATCTGAAAGAAAAAAAATGTTCTTTTGATCTGCGTACGAAGAAATGGAACAATGCATCTAAAAGTCAGCAGGCACCTTAAAGAAAGGTATCAGTACGGGATATGTGCACCGTGGAGTGTGATGCAACATTCCACACGTCGTACCATACTTTGCACAACATTATCCAGCAGCTGTTGAGGCAATTTATCCCATTCCTCTGTGAGTGCACGGATGAGGGTGTTCTTGTTTGTCGGAGGATAGTTTCGACCAATAACTTGCCTCCCCAATACATCCCACACATTTTCAATGGGGTTTAGATCTGGAGAACGCGCTGGCCATACGAGACGTTGAATACCCTCGCTGTCTAGACAATCCTGAACAGTGAGTATTCGATGACATGTTGCGTTGTCGTCCATAAAAACAAATTTATCACCGACAGCACCACGGAAAAGACGAACATGTGGAAGTAGAACTTCATCAATGTATCGTTGGCCCGTCATAGTCCCATTCGCAACCACATGTAGGCGCGTGCGGCCATTGATCATGATGCCGGCCCCCACCATGATACTGCATGTCGGAAATCAGTCCTTTTCCTGGATATTTTCTGGACGATAAGCAGTACCACTCTCGCGCCAGATCAGTTGGCGTCTACAATCCGATGACAGACTGAACCTACTCTCATCTGAGAATAGTATGCATGCCCAGTCCTGTTCAGTCCAACTGTGATGCTCACGACACCATTGCAAACGGGCAGTACGGTGCTGTCTGGTCAATGGAACACACACAACAGGTCTGCGTCCGTATAGTCCTCCTCCCCTCAAACGTCTGGCAACAGTTTTTTCGGGAGATCTGCTTTCCTGAGGCAGCAAGAAACTGATTTGCCACCTGCTGAGCTGTGGTGCGCCTGTTCCTTTTTGCTGATAGGACGATATATCTGTCTTCTGCAGGTGTCGTACTTCTAACACGACCTCCCCCGTGCCGTCTACTACACATTCCAGTAGTTTTAAATGACTTCCACAGACGTGAAACAACGCTGTGAGCGATGTCGTACTCCCTGGCAACATCTGTTATTTTTTTCGCCCTTCTTCGCTCTTTCCAATAATTCGGCCAGGCATAAAATCATCTATGTGATGTCGGGAAGACATGTAAAAAATTTTAAGTTCGTCTATTAAATCTTTCCTGTAAAACTTTGACTTGAAACAACAACTGTCCACACGCGTCAAAACCTTTAAAGCTCTTATGAACGCTATCACGGGACGAACAGACGTGGAAAAAAATTTGGAAAATCAATGCATTATTACAGAATCTTCTGTGTGTAATACAAGTATTTTTTAAAATTAGTTTTTCATCATTAGGTTCATGACAAATGTTTCCGATATTTTTTTATAGGAAATAAACACATCAGTATTGAAAATTTGTTCCTAAACTTTTTGAACAAAATAGGTTCAGTTTATGTGCTCTTTTTATATAAATTTTTACCATATTTTTTTTTTTTGTTTTTTATTGTAAATTTTTATAATAATTTAAGCTTTTTTTTATCCTATAAACTTTTCATTATCAATCTATAAACTGCTTCAAATATCCTCACCTGAACATTTTTTAAACAAATTTATTACTCATAAAGGAATACCTTAATATCATCCCTTATTGTTGACTACAGTAATGCAACAAGGAAGGGGTTTTGGGGGGGGATCAAAACCCCATTCATAGAGCAGCAGATTTTTAATTTTTAGCATCTCACTTGGGTTGGGCTTCTGTCAAGGTATTGGATCATGGCAGAGGCATGTCATGAGTTCGAGCTGAAACCCTCAGTGTAGGGCAGCCATGCACGTTATATCTATCAAGAGCTGAAATGTCCTCCCTTTGGTGTAGATTGGAAGAAAGGAGAGGGGGATGTACCAGCTCAGGTGTCGTCCACGTCACTTGACCATGGTTCAAAATTACATGGTCGGATGCCAAAAGCCCTCATATAGCTGAATAGTGCAACGTTAATATTCACTCACTGAGCGGATTGAGGTTACATGGAGAGCAAAATTATTATTAGTCGGAACTTACCTATGTGAAAAAGATGTTCAATGGGATAGAGATTTGGAGAAAAATATTTTGAAAAGAAATAATTTCTAAATTTTTTTTGATATTGCCACACAAGAGATGCATTTTCAAAAAAATGGGAAAAAACTTAATTTTGGTTAGATTATTTTTGACTAAAAATAATAAAATACATTTTTGATAAGTAGGTATTGAATAGCAAATACTACAATATGTGTGCATATTTCATAACCCTAGCTCTCTCTCCCTGCACCGGTGAATCAGTCCAACCGAAGATGTTTTCCACCTTCAGCTGTATCATGCACTGTGATTTTCACAGTCTATTTTTTGAAAAAAAATTTAACAAGTTTTGAAATGTACCTGTGTGTGGTTTTTTCATCTATCTATTTAGTAGGTGCTCTTATTGAAATAAATGTTAAAAAGTATAAAATGCCTGTTTTCTGAAACAAAATTTCTCTTCCTTTCACTTCATCGATTAAATACCACAAATTAGGGCATGTAACCCTTAAGTTTTGTTCTTATTCCTTGTGTTAAAAGTATGTGTTATATGCCGGATTTTACAATTATCATGCATAAATAGAAGGGAATAAAATGCAGTTATTCGGATAAAAAATAGTTATTATTAATTGGAACCTATACCTATGCATAAAAGATATTCTATGGTATGGAAATTACAAGAAAATAATTTGAAAAAAATAATTTCAAAATTTAATATTGCTGCAAGAGGGCTGAATTTTTCAAAAGAATTAATTTTGGCTAGAAGATTTTAGTTTCAGAATAAAATTATTTTTCTATAATATAAAAAATCAAAAGCGGTTGTTATTGATAAGTGAGTAATGAAAAGTGCTAAATGCATTGTAATGTTTCATAAACCAGGCACTGTATTTCTTAAAAAAGTTTAACACTAAAAAAGCTTAAATATACCTCATGTTTATTTTCTGTAACTGTTTTGTAGATGTATATTTATTGCAGTAATGGTTAAAATATTGTTACGTAGATCCGAGGGTTCAGGGATTTTATGCAAAAACAATCACAAAGAAAAAATAATCAGTTCTTCAGGAGCGATGCAAATTTATTATCAAAAATCCAATCATTTCAATACAGGATTCATCAGCAATAGTCACAGGGTAAATATCCGAAGGTCTTCACACCTTCAACAGCAATCAAACACAATAAACAGTGTTTAAAAATACGCATAAGTAAAGATTATTCACAAGCACAGCCGAGCTAATCGCTAGTCCAAACAATCCTCACTACTCGCTGGCTTAATCAAGACTCCTCGCCGTACCGGCGAGCATTGTTTTTATATGTGCGGCAGAAGCTCCCAGAAATATAACCGCTCATGTCTTTGAACGTGACACTAGTGGAGAGATCTACTACTTTCTAGAAGATTCCAGAGGGTTCCGAACTCGCCAACATGGTCGCCAATGAGGTAAAAATAGTCGCCAACTTGGTCTCCAAAAATGATGCCAACTTGGCTCTACCGCCAAGATTTTCGTCAAACGGTGATTAACGGTGATTATTATGTCTGAGGTATCTAGACTGCGCCAGCAGTCTTCTGCCCTCTATCTGGAACTGCGATGTTCGTTGTGTTGGAACTTTGTTGGAGGGGTGGGCGTGACTTCGAGAGAGATCCAATATGATTGACTGAAACCAGTTTCTGTGGTGTGCCTTTGAGATAGAATGGAAGTGAGCTCTTGGAATTGATTGCATGATCTTGATATTTTAAAAAGAATTAAAAGTTAAATATGGAAGAGTAAGTTAAATTTAAAATAAAAGTAATAAGGGAAAAATTTTAGGTTGATTATAATGAGTAAAAATTAAAATGATAAAGTTTAAACTTTATCCATTATTGCTTCTGCGAGAAGGCAGGTTTTTTCTTCATCTGAGTTAGCTTTTTTAAATTTAGTGAGTAGATCTAGGATTTTGGGATTTTTCTTGACTAAATTAGAAATTATTTGGAAGAGTTCTAATACTTGAGTTAAGTGTGAGGTGTTATTACTATCTTGACTAAGGAATCCATGGGGGAAATCTTCTTTTTTGTCATCGATAGGAATCTGATTGGGGACTTCGCCGCTATCAACGTTAGCGAAGGAAATTCCCTCTTTAATCCATTTAGAGGCGAAATTTCGCTTTTTTTCTTGGGGTCTCCGAAAGGGGTTCCTTTTTCGGCTGGGGAATTTGGGGCATTTAGTGTAGCATGCCGAGTGACCGTAGTCTTGGCAGTTGATGCAGAATGGATTTTCCTGTCTTTCTTTAATTAGGCAGTTTCTCTCGTGGCATGGTTCTTTCCACATTTTAAGCACCTTGGTTGCATGTGACAGTTTGCGGCGGTATGATAAAAGTTATTACAGTTGAAGCATTGAGTTATTCCTCTAACGAGGTAACCCTCAACTCTCACTTGTAAATAACTAAGGTGAGTTAAGTCGAAAATTTTGCTATTGTGCGCGTTTCTCGGGAGAATTACTAAGAAAAATGGGAGGGGTTTTTTGGTTCTTTTAGAAGTAAGCTGAGTACAGCTTTCAATTTTGAAACCTACATCTGCTAGATCGCTAGCAATATCATCGGTTTTAGAGGAGTTGGGGAGGCCTTTAATTACTGCTTTAATGGGCTTATCTTTTTTAACATCAATGACGTAAAATTCAAAATCTATGTCAGTTTTTAAAAGTTGAATGAGGGATCTGCGTTCCTCATGATCATTAGAGAACATTTTTACAACATCACCAACGATTCTGTTGCGGAGATTTGGAAATTTATTTATTATAAGTTTCATCTGATCACGGAAATTATCTTTTATTTTAAGCATTACTGGGTAGGGGGGTTTAGTCGGGGGAGTAATTGTTTCGGAAATTACATTTTCATTCGTAGGGAGTGGATGCTCGACATCCTGTTCGAGATCGGAAAAATTATTTTTTGTTTCTATCGGGTCCTGGGTAGAAATGGGGGAGACGGGCCGAGCCGTCTTTTTCGGAAAAATAAATTCCTCCGAGGATTCCTTAGTTCTATTTTTTCGCTTTTTATTTTGTTTTTTCTTCTTGACATTATGATTAGTTTTATCCAAAGTGGATTCACTAACGTTAGAATCCTCAACAATCGGGGGAATTTTATGCTCTTTGCAATCATCTCTTGTACATGGGGGAAGGGTTTTGAGCTCACTTACCAATTCGTCTTTTTTCTTAGCCA
>BMAU01002932.1:0-10716 GCA_019973935.1 Trichonephila clavipes | reverse complement strand
ATATATATATACTAGCTAGTATACCCACGTTCTTCCGCACGGATGAACTGAAAAGAACAACACAGATTAAAGGATAAAGAAGTTTTTAATGAGTTAATTTTAAGTGAATTAAAAATTAAACAAAAAAAGCTTTTCACATACCTCAGCTGAAGAAAAAAAAAAGAAAGAAAAAATACCTTTGTTAAATTTTAAGTCTGTAGATCTAATAGCTGATAAAAGGATTTTTTTTTTTATATTTATAACTGCCCGTAAAACTCTTTGAGGGTTGATTTTTGAAAATACCTCCTAAGCTGATCTCTGCTCAAGCAAAAATGTAACACATTGTTAAAAGTTTTCTGACGCTTAAAATATTGTAAATAATTTATAACTGAAAGTGTCATACATTAATATAACTTTCTGCTGAATTTATTTTATGTTAAAGGTGTAATACTTGTACAACGCCGTTTCCTAAATAACAATGGCGATTCAATGGAAAAAATAGCGAAATGTTGACAATAATAATATAGAGTCAAGTTGGCAAATGTCTAGCTACTTTCATAGCTCAAACTTTATTAGAGCTTTGTAAGACCCGCCGTGTGGGGAGCGATGCACGTTAATGCTTTATCTACCGCATTATGATTTTTCTGAAATTTTTTCATGCAATATTTTTTTTTAAGTCACTACATTGAAAATTAAAGGGGACATACATAAACAAAATACTCCCCTTAGGAAATTTAATCGGTTAGAGCTAATAAATTAATTAAATATATTCCACTGTAAAATTAATTATATACACCATTCACTTAAAATAAAAATAGTCAAGTCGTTTTCTAAGGTCTCCATAAACATAAGACACTTAAATTTTGACATTAACTATTTTGGGGGCACAAAAATGATAATCTTTGCAATCTGCTGAAAACGCTGGCAGCTGAAAATGTAATATCTGCTACAAAACTATTTGCCTTCCCCGCTAAAATACTCATCATAGAACCCGTGCCATCATATATCTTGGAAGGTGGATTTCAAAGAATATTCCAGCTAAGTATTGGTAGAATATTCCTGCTAAATTGGTGTGGTGTGGTAGTTTAGAGAAGGGTGCCAGCTCAGGTGTTGTCCACGTCACTTGACCATGGTTCAAAAATTATGTGGTCGTCGCCAAAAGCTCCCTCATGTAGCTGAACAGTGCGACGTTAATATTGACTCACTGAAAAAATACAGTACAGTAGTTATAACTATTTTTATACTTAAAAATGCAATATCTGCCTATTCAATTAAAATTATAGCATTATAATTAATTACTAACCACACAAACAAATTTTAAAAATTTATCCAAATGATGTAGTGTGAAAGAGAAAGTTTATTCAGATAGACAACAAATGCGTCTTATATGCATATAGATTTGTTTGAATTCTTGTGTATTATTACTTTTTGTAAGCTTCATGACATACTTTATATGGTGTACCAGTATTTTAAAGCTGACTGAGCAACATTTAGCTGGGTATAGCTAGTTATAACATAAAATTAAATCTTAAAAAGATATCAAAAATAAAAGACGACTCAATATTTTGAATAAATCAGTATAAACATTTTCATACAAACACAATATATATATATATATATATTGTAAAATATTTATTTTGCTATTTGCATTTCAGACAGACATCAAACAAAATTTTAAAAATTGTCAAAAACAGATAAAAAACATATTTAAGAAAAATTACCTTACTGATTAATTTTGCCAAAGACATCGCAATGTTAAAAATATTTGCAGTACATAATAACCAAAAAAAATGTAAGTACTAAAATATTAAAAAAACAAAAATTATATATTGAATTAATTAAGGATTACTGGAGGGAAAGATAAAAACAGGCTACGATAATACTCTATAATATTAATTTCATATTGGTTGGCTACTCATTTTGGCATGATTTTGAAATCACGCCAAATTGGTATGTTGTGGCCAGTCTAATGTTATAGTAATGTACAGCAGCAAGCTTCTCAAACTTTCAATACTGGCGCCCCCTTTTCGATCACAATTTTTTCACGCCCCCTTATACATTAATAATGTACTGAATGCAATAATAATGCACTTTGACGCTAAAGTTACAATAGGCGATCTTAATAAACCATACAAATTAGTAACATAAGTATTAAATTTTGTATACTACTTTTAAGCAAAATAAATAAATAAATAAAATAATAGGATAATTATTATGTTATTTTTCCTTTCTCTAATTTTTAAATTGAACATATTGCAAAAATGCGGTAGCTGCTAGAAGACAAAAATATAGATATCTGCTAAATATAGAAAAGAATTCAGAGGGTCAATTTCTAATAATAAGCATTCCTTATAAAAACTTTGCTTTCAAGACAAGCTCATGGACGTCATTAATACTTATTAAAATTGTCCTTTACTTTAGTATTAATTAATTAATTATAAAATATTCTGTGCAGCACTGATACATTAAAAGTACACCGTCTGAAGTGCCCGCTCTTTGCACGAGTTCATTTATAACAAAATAAACATTATTCATATAATAGCTGAATTGTAAGGGAAGCAAAGCCAAGTGCTCGACAATGTTTACAAAACGTAAATGATTTTAAAATCGTTGCTCAAATTATAATTAGTTTTTAAGCGAATTGTAATTTTAAGCCTCACAGAATTAGCATTTATAATTGATGTTAAACACACAGGAATTTTCAAGGGGGGGTCCGGGTTCGAAAGTTCACCATTCTTGTATCGAGTTCCTTTTGATTTTGTCGATTTTCGGGAACAAAACACAGCCAAAAACTAATTCTTGAATAAATAATTAGCATTAATTAATAAAATTAATCATTAATAACAAATACTTAACTAAATTTTTGCATACTATAAACTTAGAATTATAATCAATCGGGAAAAAATCAAGGGCTTTGGGGGAGGTTCCGCTCCCCCTTGTGTGCGCACTGATGTTAAATGATCAATAATATAAAATATCGATGAAGAATAATTGTATTATTTTTAATATTTAAAGCGGAAAGACTTCAACATGTTTTAACCGGGAGCAGGCGCGCACTCGATACGGTCGGGGTTATTGAGTCACCCCAATCCTTTTTTTTTTTTATAATTTATTTTATTGTACACGATACAAATCATGATTCAAGTGAATAATTTAACTAAGAGAAAAGTTTACTTACCTACTTTCAAGGACTTTTCAATTTTTCTTTGGTAATAAATAAACAGTTTTGCCAGAATTATGATTTCGTAATTTGTGTGTGTCCCGGGCGCGACCACTTCCGGGTAAAAGTATATTCATTATGATAATATACAAAGCCACACAAGCAAAAAAATTGTGTGAAACGTTTTTCGTTATACTTTATACATTGAGAATATTTATGAAAATATGTCTTGGCAAGTAATCCTTCATGTGCTTGTGTGTGTGTGTGCTCTCCGTGGTTTTCCAAATATCATAAAACTCTTTTTCATGAAAAAAGCGCAACAGAGAACACATAAGAGAGGGATCATAACTAACTGTACCAATAACTTAGAAGGTCAAAGAGATTACAGCTATAATGTGCAGTATTTCAAAAATAATGACAGTGATGAATTTTTTATGTTCCTAAAGTTTTTCGATTCTGGGTCCGGGATCTGTTTTTTCTCTGAAAGAGTAGTATGTTAGGTTAAAAAAAGCGTAATAAAAAAAATCTCTCATCACGGGGTGACAGCAAATCCAATAAAAGTTTTTTTTTATTTGGTTATAGGATCAAAGATAGCTAGCTAATTAGGTATTAAAGAAGTTTTTATTTTTGATGGCTTAATATCGCCTATAAATTATATCAGAGTAAAAGTGCATTTTTTATTATGTCTGAAAGTATTTTTTTTTAATTCATTCAAGTAAACTAATTATTTTTTAAATCTTTTATTTTCGATATGCTCGCGCCCCCTCGTAAATTGCGCCCCCAGGGGGCGCTGGTTTGAGAAGCACTGATGTATTAGGTTAAAGGTACTTACGTATTATTGCAACTTATTGGTGACATTATACAAAATGAAGCACATATGATTGCCAATTCAATGCATACAAAGTTGGGATTGCCAAAGTGGGAGTTTTTGAACGTTGGCGACTGTGCAAAAATACGCAAGTACTAAAAAAATTATCCAAAGTATATGTATCCCGAGCATAAAAATAAATTGAAAATGAAGTACAACACTAACATTAACTGACATAAAAAGAACTGAACTAACTTTATCAATGCAAAAGCATAATTTGAAAAATAAGGTATTTACTTATAACCCCAACCTTTGGCGACATTATATGAAACAAAGCACATGACCTCACAATTCAGCATATATATATGACGTGCGAAATCAGGGTTGCCAACTTGGTAAGTTATTTTGAATGTTGGCGATTGTTAGGATAGAAAGCACATAGGTGCCAAAATAATTTATCTTACCACTACCTGCTTTCTCAACATATTTCATTACTTTTTGGCATGATTCTGAAATCACGCCAAATTGGTATGTTGCGGCCAGTCTAATGTTATAGTAATGTACAGAATTAGAGGTACTTATGTATTATTGCAAACTATTGGTGACATTATACAAAATGAAACACATGATTGCTAATTCAACTCACAATAAAGTTGGAATTGCCAAAGTGGCGAGTTGTCTTGAACGTTGGCGATTGTGCACAATACGCAAGTACTACAAAAATTATCCAAAGTATATATATATCCCGAGCATAAAAATAAATTGAAAAAATGAAGTACAATACTAACATTAACCGACATAAAAAGAACTGAACTAACTTTATCAATGCAAAAGCATAATTTGAAAAAATAAGGTACATATAACCGCAACTTATTGGCGATATATGAAACGAAGCACGGCTCAAAAATTCAACATATATATATGACATGTAAAATCGGGGTTGCCAACTTGGCAAGTTATTTTGAATGTTGGCGATTGCCAGGATAGTACATAAGTTCCAAAAAAATAATTTATCTTATGACCACCCGTTTCCTCAACAGGTATTTAAGCCATTTGTCTGTTTTGCTCATTCTCTGATGCCTATTCCAGTTTGATATGTAATTACTACCAGCACTGCTTTTGCTTGGGCAGTATGATTTTCTGCAAGACAATTTTATGCACTGAAGCCAATAGTTTACCCTTAAAGGTTAAAATAAAGACACATGAAATTGCAAAGAACCATTTTATTGGATCAAGTGTAGTATAGGGGAGCTACTTGGCAAAGTCCTTATTTTGTTACTAAAAGTGGTCTCCAAGGTACTTTTTTTCGGTATTATTTATTTTAGAATGAATTCGATATCTCACCATGACATTTTAGATAAAAATCGGAAGAAAAATCGCCAAATCCAAAGTGTCCCCCCTATACTACATTTGAACCGAACTGAAATATAACCCTTATCAATGAGAAGTTTTAGTTTGTCAAAAATTATAATCTTCGCATTCTAAAGAAATAAAAATAAATAAGTTATAATTTGCAAGCAAAATCACACACATAAACATCCCGCGATAATACCTAACATGTTGCAAAACAACAAAAACAAAAGTTTAATTGTTGAAAGAATTATCCTTAAAAAAATTATTTATTCGAAAAATAATCCTAATTAAATATCAAAGAATAGAAAAATTGAATAAATATTCCAACTGATAAACAAATCTACAGTAAAAATATGTAATAATCTTGAAAACTGCATGTAAAATATAAATTGTCCACTTAGTGAGAAACGTGACTACATATGACGTCATAACACTGGAAAATCACATAAAAATTAAAATTTAAAAAATTTGGAAGGAATTATGAACGCCAAACCTATTTAAGAACCTTTCTGGTGTAATTTTGTGTACGTGTACCAAGTTTCACGTTATTTGGGTGTCTGGATCTCGAGTTATGAGGGAACAGACAAACAGACAACAAATGCGTCTTATATATATATATATATATATATGTATACACACTGGTGTGTAAAAATTAAGGACGAAGAGTCGAAAAATTAGCATATCAGCTGAACGAAGAGGCAGAGCGGACAGAAAGACCAATCAGGAGATTAAGTAAGGTGATGTACGGTAGCACATGCGCAGATATGCAGGTAGACGTAATGGGGGAGTGTCTGAGTAGTATAAAGCATGTTGTCGGTGTAAGATCAGTATTTCTGGCAAAGAGATTGCCGCGCCGTATAGCAGTTAAAATCACACCGAGTTTCTGCCTCAGCGAGAAATGGCGAATAATCTCTGTTAGACGACATCTGGATGCTTTTACGAGGTCGAATAGCATTGGGGAAGTTGGAGGAAGGCCGCAGTGTGACAAGTGTGGCTGCAGAGTTCGGAATTGCTCACGCATCGTTTCACGACTTTGGAGACAATTTCAAACTACATCAACAGCTATCCGGGGGTTCAGTAGTGGTCGTCCACGAGGAACCACACCCGCAGATGACCGGTACATTGTCTTACTGGCCAGAAGAAACAGGCGGCAGACAGCGGGAGAAATCGCTACACACACGACGCAGGCGACCTGACGACCGATATCGCGTTTTACCGTGGCCAGAAGACTGCACGGTGTTGGTCTGTTTGCACGACGCCCTGTACGGTGTGTACCTTTAACGCCTGCCCATCGGAGAAGGCGTTCTCTGTGGTGCCGGGAACACCGGAATTGGAGAGACAATGAATGGGGACGAGTACTCTTTACAGATGAGAGCAGATTCAGTTTGAGTAGCGATTCTCATCGCATACTCATCTGGAGAGAGCGGGGAAGCCGCAATCATCCCTCGAACATCATTGAAAAGGACAGGTATGGAGGTCGCGGTGTTCTCGTTTGGGGAGGCATCATGCTTGGTAGTCGTACAGACCTTCACATCTTCGACGCAGGTTCAGTCAACGGGACCCGTTATTGTAACGAGATTCTTCTTCCATATGTGCGTCTTTTTAGAGGCGCTATGAGTCTGCAGTTCCTTTTCATGGACGACAATGCACCATGTCATCGCACAGTAGCTGCCGAACAGCTCTTAGAGAGTGAGGATATTGAACGTATGGATTAGCCGGCACGATCTCGGATCTCAATCCCATCGAGCATGCATGGGATTTTCTAGGCAGACGCTTGGCAGCTCGTATCTTACCACCAGTAACGATTCGGGAGCTTCAATTGGCGCTGCAAGACGAATGGGCAGCAATGCCTCAACAACTCATTGACACCCTTATTCTCAGCATGGGTAGACGCGGTGAAACCTGCCTAGCAGTCAGGGGAGATCATATCCCCTACTAAAGACCGGATGCTTCTTGCTAGACACCCATCACAGGGATGTTTCGGCCTTCAGTCGCATTGCGCTCCATGCTACTTTTTCAATCAAGCTTCTTTTTATCCCTCTGATTTCTCTTTTAGTAAGTGTTGCTTACATATTACACATGTCCTTACGTATTGAGGATCTTACAGTATTAAATGTGTTGATTTGGAAAGCTTTTGTACAAAGTTATATTGAAAAAACCATCTCGTCCTTAATTTTTGCACACCAGTGTATATGTAATAATTCCCTCTAGCATTCTTTTAATTAACTATTTTAATAATATTGAAATAATCTTTTAATTATTTGGTTCTACACTAACACCCTGATTTTAATCTTAATCGAGTACTCTTATTGCATCAGACATCCCAATCCCGCCCATTCTATCCAATCATAGCTGTTATTACGTCATAAGTACTTGTACTATAAAAGCCGAAACCTTGTGTATTCTCTCTCGCTTATTTATTCCCGTTTCGGAAGCCACGGATTGAGCACGAACTTTTCTGACTCCCACAGCCCTTTTCAGGGCTCTTGCGACAGAGCTAACCTTTACTCTTTCTACCCTTCTGAATAACCGAAAACGACTTGGAAATGGCCAGCCTACCTACCGACATGGAACTGGAACTAGCTGAATCGCAACGGAACACTACAAGGACACCTTAGCCTCTGCCCCAGCTCACACCATGTGACAGTTGAAATATAATAAGGCTCAACTTGCCAAAATGGAAACTTTCAGCAGATGCAAGCAGGCCTGCGTCGACGCACTCATGATGCCCGACCACCACTGAAGAACCCTTCTACGTCAGAGCACTCACTGAGCTGCAAGACATCGAAGAAGCCATGGCACTGGCGGTAAGTGACGTGGAAGCTCCTTTGAACACTGCATTATCCCTGGCTGCCCCCACCATGAAAAAACCCATAAAATTTTCCCATTAAAATCGACCCCTAATACTAACTACTCTGGAAAAAGGAAAGAAATTTCCAATTTTGAATATCCCCCCCCAAAGAAAAACGGCAAGAAAAGTAATTCTTGACACTACTGATAATGAAGAAATAAATATGTCCCAAAATAAATTTGAACTGCCACAAGGCGCTCACTTAAACAACCTCGAAAACTCAAGTCCAGTCGCCAACGGAAACAACCCCAATGGCTCGAACAATTCGGCCAGTCAAAATGCTCCACAAAATCAACTCCCACCACCCATCATGCTTTTCGTCGAAAAAAACTACAAAGCCCAAATGGCTGCAATAACAAAAGCATTCCCCAAAATAAGATCCCGCCTAACGGGTGAATTTCTAAAACTATATACAGAGAGCGCTGAAGAAAGACGTATGGCTGTACAACTCCTTAAAAAACTTAAATTTCAATTCTACACTATAAAATCAAAAGCCGAACGCCCCATTAAAGTAGTTTTTAAAGGTCTCCCCAGAAACACAAACCCTGAAGAAATTAAACAAGATTTGAAACTACTAGGATACACCCCAGATAGAGTTAATCAATTAATTGAAGAAAATAAACGCCCTCCCAATCTTTTTAATCACCCTCCCCCGTATCTTGACAATCTTAAAATATTTGACCTTAAACCCTAAATTACCTCATAGCATCAGAGTTGAGGGTTATGATGGTAAGGGTGTAACTCAATGTTACACCCAAATAATTTCAACCATAGCTCTGAAAAACTGCCACCTAAACCCAAGATGCTAAAATGTGGTGAAACCACCTCACCGAGATTGCCCCCATTAAACAAAAAAATAAAACTTGAGACGCCATACTGCATAAACTGCAACATCTACGGTCATATGGCAAACTACAGAGGATGCCCCTCATTCCCCAAACCCCAAAAGGAGCCGCAAAAACACAGAAATTCTTACACCAACATTTACAATAGCTTAGTTAGACCAAATATCTCCTACGCACAAGCGACAACCTGGAACTGTTAATTCAGGAAATCACCCCTCAGATGGCGACTCGGACCTGGGTCTTCGGCACAAACTGAGACCAACAAACCAAATCCCCCAATAACGATATAATAATAATCACTTCCCCAATTTTAATCACTTAGGAAATAACAATTTTAACTTTAATAACATGAATAATAACAATAATTTTAACATCCAAACAACGCCTGCAAATGACAATGCATTGTGTTATGCAGCTATCCCCCAATGGCTTTGTAACGGCAATAACTTAAATACAAACCAACAATTAAATCCCAATCAGATGTACGCCAAATAGAGGCAACATGCTAACAATATTAATAATGTATGAGGGACTTCCTCCCCGATTGGTCTCAGTTTGTGTTCATGGAACGCCAAACGGCACTAAGAAAATTGCTGAACTACGTATTTTTTATGAAGCACTCCCAGTATTTTTCTCATACAAACTCACCTGAGACCTTCACACAACTTTAATATAGCGAACTACACCTGTCACAGAAACGACAGAATCTCCGATGGACTGCGCACCAGGTGGAACTCTGATCCTAGTTAAAAACTCTCTCAAACACTACTGTCTCCCCACCCTTCCTCTTCGAGCTCTTGAAGCAACTAATATATTACTAACTCCCCCCAAGCATGATCCCCATTTCTATTACATGTGTTTATATTCCTCCCTCTTCCGATGAAAATTTGTTTACTATAGCATTGAGCACTTTTATTCAAACAGCTAGTAATTGTATTCTCTTCGGATTTCAACGCCACTCATAACGCCCGGAATTGTAAATAATACTACCAAGAGGAGGCTTACCCTCTTTAATTTCACATGTGTAGCTCAACTTAAATATCGCCTTTCCACTCCAACTCCTGCAGATTTGGTCACAATTCCATAACACCGATGACATCGCACTGTTAAAAGCTACTACCCCTTTACAAGGAGAATTAACTCCATCGACGATCTTTCCTCAGACCATAATACGGTTTTCTTAAATTTTAACTTCAAACTTGCAGAAGCACCCCCAAATCCCAGAGCGGTCTCCACAGACTGGAACGCTTTCAAAATAAATCTAAATAAAAATCTTTCTCTCTTTGATTTCCATCCTAATAATATTAACAACACTAACGACCTAGAACAAAAAATCACAGAGTTCACCGAAGCGGTCATTGATACTCATAGCCACGCCTCCCGACCAATAGAAACAGACCGAAGGAACTTCACTCCGCATAACATTAACCAGCTGATTAAAATCAAAAATTACTTTAGAAAACGTTATCATCAAACCCTCAATCCCATTTTCAAATCACATTATAACAGAGCTCAATCTGATCTTAAAAAAGAACTTAAAAATATAATGATATCATTTGGCAAAAAGACTTGAAGCTCTTAACACCGCAGACAATAGCCTTTGGCGCACGCAAAAATTTTCAAATAATAAAAGACCAAAAATTCCACCTCTTAACTGTGCTACAGGTACGGCAGTCACTGATCAGCAAAAGCTAACCTTCTTGCAACTAACATAAAAAAT
>BMAU01002930.1:75000-119716 GCA_019973935.1 Trichonephila clavipes | reverse complement strand
AGAGAAGTAACTTGAATTTAACTTCTAAATGATTTGCAAAAGCTTACACCTTCTAAAGAAAATCACATGTAATATATATATATATATATACACTGGTGTGCAAAAATTAAGGACGAGACGGTTTTTTCAATATAACTTTGTACAAAAGCTTTCCAAATCAACACATTTAATACCGTAAGATCCCCAATACGTAAGGACATGTGTAATGTAAGCAACACTTACTAAAAGAGAAATCAAAGGGATAAAAAGAAGCTTCATTGAAAAAGTAGCATGGAGCGCAATGCGACTTAAGGCCGAAACATCCCTGTGATGGGTGTCCAGCAAGAAACATCCGGTCTTAAATAGGGGATATGATATCCCCTAACTGCTAGGCAGGTTTCACAGCGTCTGCCCATGCTGAGAATGAGGATGTCAATGAGTTGTTGAGACATTGCTGCCCATTCGTCTTGCAGCGTCAATCGAAGCTCCCGAATTGTTACTGGTGGTAATGCCACCGTCTGCCAAGAAAATCCCATACATGCTCGATGGGATTGAGATTCGGAGATCGTGCCGGCCAATCCATACGTTCAATATCCTCACTCTCTAAGAGCTGTTCGGCAGCTACTGTGCGATGACATGGTGCATTGTCGTCCATGAAAAGGAACTGCAGACCCATAGCGCCTCTAAAAAGACGCACATATGGAAGAAGAATCTCGTTACAATAACGGGTCCCGTTGACTGAACCTGCGTGGAAGATGTGAAGGTCTGTACGACTACCAAGCATTATGCCTCCCCAAACGAGAACACTGCGACCTCCATACCTGTCCCTTTCAATGATGTTCGAGGGATGATTGCGGCTTCCCCGCTCTCTCCAGATGAGTATGCGATGAGAATCGCTACTCAAACTGAATCTTTTCTCATCTGTAAAGAGTACTCGTCCCCATTCATTGTCTCTCCAATTCCGGTGTTCCCGGCACCACAGAGAACGCCTTCTCCGATGGGCAGGCGTTAAAGGTACACACCGTACAGGGCGTCGTGCAAACAGACCACCACCGTGCAGTCTTCTGGCCACGGTAAAACGGCATATCGGTCGTCCAGTCGCCTGTGTCGTGTGTCTAGCGATTTCTCCCGCTGTCTGCCGCCTGTTTCTTCTGGCCTGTAAGACAATGTACCGGTCATCTGCGGGTGTGGTTCCTCGTGGACGACCACTACTGAATCCCCGGATAGCTGTTCCTGTAGTTTGAAATTGTCTCCAAAGTCGTGAAACGATGCTGTGAGCAATTCCGAACTCTGCAGCCACACTTGTCACACTACGGCTTTCCTCCAACTTCCCAATGATTCGACCTCGGGTAAAAGCATTCAGATGTCGTCTAACAGATTGATTATTCGCCATTTCTCGCTGAGGCAGCAACTCGGTGTGATTTTAACTGCTATACGGCGTGCAATCTCTTTGCCAGAAATACTGATCTTACACCGACAACATGCTTTATACTACTCAGACACTCCCCCATTATGTCTACCTGCATATCTGCGCATGTGCTACCGTACATCACCTTACTTAATCTCCTGATTGGTCTTTCTGTCCGCTCTGCCTCTTCGTTCAGCTGATATGCTAATTTTTCGACTTCGTCCTTAATTTTTGCACACCAATGTATATATTTACATATGACATGTTTTTTGAAGTCAGAATCAAACTTAATTTTAAAAGGATCTTTTTTCGATGAAATCTGTATAAGAGCTCTGACGCTGATCGGAGCCAGAAAAAGAATTCCACGGGGTGTTTTAAGTGGGTTTACTTAAATCATAGATGTGGTAAGTATCGCGGCTTTTAACATTGTACTTGAAAGTTAATGCTGACATATAGGGGCTATTAAATCTAGCGATCTGGAATTAGACATGTTTATTGGCTAGGCCATATGTTCGGAAGAAATAAATGGGTGATTAGTTTGATACTTGAAGATGAACTGAGAAAGATGAGTTAAGTGCTAAATAGGGAATTTTATTTTTAATATAATTCAATTATCCTTACATTCCCCCCCTAATTTTAAAAGGGAGTCATGGCGTGGTTTTTTCTCCTTACAAACTTAATTAATTATCAACAAACACAAAACAATACGTAACATCATTTGGAAACGCATATTATACATAGTAGAAGTATTTAAGCAATAGAAATACTAAAATCAAAATGCAATACAATAAACGAAACTGTAACAACAAACACAGTAATGACAGTTCCAAAATATTAATTGATAAAAATGAATTTCCGTGTGTATAAATGAAGATTAGCTTGTTCAGATCCATTCGACATCCAGAATAAGAACTCGCGTTTCCTCCTATTCCTTCATAATCGATTCGTATTACCACTTCTAGTCACCAAAATGAGGGACTGCCCTAAGTGCCCCCCCTCCCTATACTACACTTGAACCAGTAATAACAGTAGTATCTTTCTGCTATGGGAACTATGAGTGAAATAATCTGAAATAGATAAATTAAAAGAAAAACATATGTCATAAACCATTTCCCTAAAATATTATCATAAATAACATATATTAGGAAGCCTTCAACTGGAAAAAAATAAAATTAGTACAAACTAAAATTTTAAAAATAGATAAAATAAGTCTACATTGTAATAAAACATTAAATTAATATACGACGAAAGGATCATATTCTAACATCTATATTGCATTTAATATAAAATTTAATGTTGTTGCGAAAGGCATCACCTCTCCAACCAATCAGCATCAAGCTAATGACGCAATAATGTTGTTGCTCTGTACTTTCAGTAGATGTACAAAAAACTTCGCTATGTAATATTGTTTTGTGTGTGTGCGATTAAATGTTTTATGTGTCGCATCCTAGTCTATTCAGTATTTTTTAGAATAGTTACACCAAAACCAGACATCGGGTAGATGTCAGCCCTGCAATAAGAAGTAACGAATCGTGTAGCGGTGAGTTCACGTTTTATTTTTTTTTTTGGCGCCCGAACAGGGACGCGGTTTTGGTTCGAAGTTTATGTTTATGAGCATGAAAGACAATATGGATGTGACAGAGTTAAAAACACAACGAAAGTCATTGCGTACGTCGTTTACGCTGAGTGCTAAAGTTATAGAAGAGGAACTTATGAAAGTAGTTCCTGATGGGGACGAACTTTCAATTTTAAAAATGCAAATTAGCGACAAATTTTCGCGTTTAGAAAAATGCCAAAGAGGTATTTCGAATATAATCCTGAAAGAGGAAACCGACGAACTAGCTTATGAAGAGGACTTTATTAAAGCCTAAATATATAGAGATAAATTTTCGGAACTTTCTGCAAAAATAGAAAGACTATGTGTAAAGGAAACAGAAAAAAAAGAAGTCCCTGAGAAAAGAAAATTTAAACTGCCGAAAATTGAGCTGAAAAATTTGACGGCAATGTCAAGGAATACTTGACGTTTTGGGGTCAATTTAAAAAAATTCATGAAGATGAAAGTCTGCCAAATGATGATAAATTCCAGTATTTGCTACAGGCCGTCGTCTCAAATTCAAAGGCGGCTCGAGTTGTCGAGAGTTTTCTCGCAACAGCGGAAAACTATCCAAAAGCAATAGCCCAACTGCAAGAACGTTTCGGGAGAAAAGATCTACTTGTGCAGATCTACGTAAGAGATTTACTGTCGATGGTAATGAGAAACGCAGCCCCCGGACGCTCTAAAACAGATCTTTCAGCGTTATATGATGAACTGAAAGTGAAGGTTCGAGCTCTGGAGAGCTTAGGGCGGACACAGGACAAGTATGGCAAGTTTTTGAGTCCTTTGGTTGAATCTTGCCTTCCAGAAGACATATTATTAGTGTTTGAAAGAAGCAAAAATTTCAAAGAGGATACTCCTGCTGAAGGCTGGTCTTTGAAATTATTAATGAACTTCCTTAAAGAAGAAGTTAAAAAGGATGAAATGGTTGAGCTCGCTAGGAATAATTTTTCAGCTCCTGTCAATCACAAGAAAAAAGAGGTCAACAAACCGGATAAGTTCTCCTCTGCAGCTACGTTGGTAAGTACGCATGATAGGAATGGCACAGGTAAGCGAAATTTATTATGTATATTTTGCAATAAAAAACACTCCTCCAAGGACTGTTTAGAAGTTAGAAAAATGACTTTTGATGAAAAGAAAAAATGTGCATTAACCCTCCGGGTGGATTGGTTCCTCATGAAAAGTTATTCCAAAAGCGTTTTACTCTTATTTTGCTATTCCAAAAATGCAACAGACTTCAATTCTAACCTTCTTTTAGAATTGGGAGGTCGAAAGGGGACAATTTTATGACTTAGTTCGGCGTCTTTGTTCAGTAAGAACCAGGATAGCAATCGTTTACAGCCAACAGTTAAGTTGCCTTGGGCAATCTTGTAAGAAAGTTTTAGTTTTACTCTGTTAACCTATATGCTCAGTCATAGTAAAATTAAAACAAAATGAAGGGTAAAAAAACGTGAAATAAATGGCGTGTTAGAAGATGAAAAAAAAGTTATATTTTCTTCAAACAAAATTTATTTTTCAGTCATTTTTTAAAAATTAAAGAAAATTATTTTGGTATTGTGATTTGAACCAGAAAAAAGCATCCTGTATTTATTTTTGAATATGAGAGTAATAAAACGCGCTCACCTTCCTGTTTTTTAAAAAAATAATGAGGTAAAAAGAGTAAAGGCAAAATCTCTTTTTTTTAAACAATAAGCCAATAAATGGTACATACGGTGATATACATACGATGATTATATTTATGAAATAAAACCGATCTTTCTCTATTCAATTATATTTTTAATTTAAAATAACATAAAAAAGATTTCAATACTTTTATTTATTTTAATTAAAATCATATAAATGATTCTATGTTAACTGAATATTTTTCGGAAAAAATCTAAATTTTCATTCCTAGTGCTCTCCTTTTCGAACTCCTTCTATTAAATAAAAATATCTTTTCTACGTCGGCATTTGTGATGGACATAACACACATTCAGTCAATAATTTTTAATTTTAATGGAAGATATACTTCTTCAAATGCACGTGGTAGTATTTCTAACCATTTTCTACTCAAGTTTAATTTTTTATCTTTCTGTTTCTTTTATTACAATAAAAATTGTCACACATCGATAACTACATTTTCACACAATTCAGTCATTACAAATTCTATTATGAGGAAACGTTCTCCCCAACTAATTTTGTCTTTAAAAAAAGTACACTTAAAACAATTTTGTTCAGTGCAGTTAACTGACAGTTCCACATTGTATCCATACCATATTTTAAAAACAATTTTAACATTTGGAAATGTATCCTGTATTAAATTTTTTGAGTATAGACGAATATTGCCTACTGTAGGGAAGACATAGGTATGATACGTTTGTGGAGACCCCCTGGGTCTCACCTTGAACACCAAAATTAATTTAAGGCAAAGAACCACTAAGAGCCATTTTGAATAATAATGATATTTATTATTTTCAATTTCTCAAAAAAAACTCTAATAAAATATAATACTTTTATGTTACGTCACTTAAAGGGATTTACCTTTATATTAAATTAAATTACGAAAAGTGCAATTAATTACTAATTAAGCTCAAGATCAATCAAGGTCTACCGAAATAGGAGATCCGAGAAATACACGTACTCGAATTCTTAACTCTCATTAACTTTAATTAACTCGACTAAACTAACGCTTCTTTTAAGCGTCAGTAAATTATATTTACCACTGGCTAATACCAGCTTTCTGGTACGTCTAGAAGCCCGACGTCTTCACGAATCTAATCTCCTTGAATCTTCTAATAATGCGTTTAAATTTGCTGGCTCAATAGCCTTCCATCATCTACCTTGCTATCTCACAACGCTCGACTTAAATACCTTATCTAATTTGAATATCCCGTTCATCTTTTTAGAGTTGATTGGAAATAAACGCGAATTTATATTCCCCAAAAAGATGCCTAAGAAGATTAGTGGAAAGGTCACGTACAGATTCGTCGCACGTGGAGTATGGTTTGAAAGAGTGTTTTCGTACGTGTAGACTATTTTTGAAAATTTAAATATCACTGATGCTGATCATATAACTGCAAATGAGCCTTGTTTTAGTGTGTGTGGATATCAAAATAAAACACTTCGCTGTTAAACAGCCTGAGTTTATATTCAATATCAAACTATTCGCAAAATGGCTTACAACTTCTATTCAAATTGTAAAGAAACTGAAACATAAAAATATCTGACTGCAGATAAAAATATTCATAATATCTAAATATATTATTCCTCCACTTATTTCAGTACATTTTAAAAACTGTAGCTGAATGCGATTTTTTATATTTATAAACGAGCCATAAAAACTCACACAGTTATACAAATGTCTTTATATTTTTAAATATACTACTATAAAACATACATGGATTGTAAGATCAGTTCTAAAATCGTAAAAGCTTTTAGAGGAGCAACAAACAAGTAATTTTGGATTGATCAAAATTTAAATATAATACACAAATACACATGTTATTAAGCAAATACATTTGAAAATTCAAAATTCCTTCTAAAATAAACGTAATTGAAAGAAAAATGTTTAATTTGCAAATGAGTGGAAATATATGTTTATACCTAAGGGGAATCCCTAAAGTAAGGTAATCCTCAAACTTAAAACTCAAACTCAGTGGAACAACAACCCATGAGGGCCAGGAACTACTATGCCTATCCTAATATACGTAACCATTGGGCGCTGAGGTGCATGAACGGATGTCCCTATTTGGTGGTCTGTCTGAAGAGAGACCTTCAGTGTTTAAGACCCCAAGCAAGCTTGGTACTCATTTATCGACCCAATGCAGCGGGGATGAAATGCAGAGTCGACCTTGCCCATCCATCCAGACCTGTGGTGTGGAAACAAGATACACTACCACTCGACCCTATTCGATGAAAAATAAAACTTAATGTTGTAATCTTGTATAATTCTCTAATGAATGAGGGAGTCCAACCTTTTTTTCCCATGTAAACTGTTTAGACGGAAATGGTTAATTATGAACATTTCACAAGTTGCTTAAATTAAAATTAGCATTTATAGTTTACATACATTTTTAAGAGTGCAAAAGGTGTATTTTGGCTGCACGAATTAATTTTAAAAGGAATACGGTTATGAAAAAGTAGTAAAAATCTATCTAAAAAAAGGGTTGGTTAGCTTAGATGTTGTCAAACACACAATGATGTATTGGAAGCCAATTCCACAATTCGTTGTTATAAAAATGTATGGAAAATTACAAAACTTATTTTTGCATTTTTAATTTTTATATTTTTTTTCTGAGAACTTTAAAAGCTAGAGCGGCATTCATCGAAACCGCGAGTCCCTCTCTGTTTTCCCAGAATGCCCCTGCCTAAGCGGGCTCTGTCATAGTAAGTGAAAATGCCGTATTTTGTTTGTCAAAATCATTTTATAGCAGACTGCATTTTTCATATATTTTAGGTGGTCTTTTTATATTTTCTACATCATTATCTTAATGTCTGAATTTAAAATTACATAAAATTCTTGACATTCGCATCAATGACCATTATAATTTTTATTAGTATATGAATTCTTCGTCAAATGATTATATGACTATTATTAACGTATTATTTTAACCGTTTAATTAATATTAAGTATGACATAACGCAGACAAATTTTCTGAACTTTAAAATAAATATTTCGAAACCTACTTCAGATATACTCATAATTTTTCATTCCTACGGTTTAGCTTCTCAGTTTTGCTTCTATGTAAAACTTTACTGTATATTCATCAATTTTTTAGTATATTTTTTGCTCTTAACATGCAGTTTTCAACCGAATTGTATGAAATTTTCGAAATATCCTAAAAAATATTAAAGAAGCTATATAATAAAATTTGAAATTTATATTATACTCAAAGAATTACTAGAACTTATAGTAAACATTTTTCAACTGCGCGATGCATTTTTTTTCGAAATTTCAAATAAAATTTCTAACGTAAAATTTCTAGCTTCATGCGGTCAGGATTTTAAAAAATATCCAGATTATAATTACTTATTCAGTTAGCCTTTTAAAAAAATAAATGTTGAGGTTTTTTTTGCATAAATAGATATATTTGAATAATAATTCGAATGTTTTCGAATAGCTCGAATTTAAAATTGTTCTTTATGTTTATTTATATGCATAAATATCTTCTGTAACTGTTTCCGTATATTTTTGATTACCATTTATTCAAACATTCAAGTTATAAAAAAAAATGTGGGAAAATCTTCATTCATGTTGTCTTTGATGTAAACTGAAGTTCAAGCACTTAAAATTCATATATAATTCGGTGTATTTTAACAATGTATAACTAGGCACTGTACGTAAACTCCCCTGAACACTTGGGCTTTGAAATATAAAAAAAAGACTAATAGATCTTAATAAGTTTTTTTCTCGTTATTATTTTTATAAAAGTAAGAAAATGTTTAAAATTATTTGATGAAGTTTAAATTTATTCATTTTTAGTGGTTGGAAAGTTTAAAAGGTTTAAAATTTTAAAGTGTGTTTGGTGTTTTATTAATTTTTTTGGCATCTTATAATGAAATAATCATGTTTCAAAAACTGAAAGCATTGATTAGGATAAGAAAAATGAAGCGAAAGAATATACTTTAAAAAAGATAATTTGTCTAACTATATAAAATAGCAGATTGCCCTGACACGCCCCAACTTGTGTTACAGTTTCAAAATAATATGAAACCACAAAAGGGAATTGTAACATATTTTACTTATGCGTTGGGTCTTTTCAAAACTTTTAAAATACAAACTAACTAACAAACACTTTCTGGGGTGTAAAGAAATTCTTCCCCGATTTTTTACGATTGCTCCAGGGTCAAAACACGGGGTTCCCTGCGAGCCATAAAACTTCCTATCAGTGTCCTGCTGTGTGGCTTCCACCCTCTCTAATTATCTTTCAAGATGTTAAACCTTTAAAACGGGGAAAGGATTTCAGAAAAGTTCGGCTCAACTGCTTTTGAGAATGTTACTTGAAGGCAAAAAAAAACCCTGCAGTGCATTTTCGAAGCATCTTTACAATGACAGAATTTTCCGTGTGGAACGCTTGGAGGGTTAAGAAACAGAGCCTGCTTTGGCTGTTTTTCATTTTTCTAAGTACTGTAAGATAAAAAATTCATGTTTATATTGTGCCAAACCGCACCATTATTTAATGTGTGATCAAGCCAAAAGCAACGTTAATCAGAGATCTAATAGTATTGAAACGAATTTATTATCCAACAGTTGCAATAAAAATGTGTTTCTAATTACTTTAATTGTTAAAGTTTGTGCTTAAAATGCAATCTTAAAATGTAGAGCTTTGATCTCGACAGTGAATCTCAATACTCATATATTTCAAAACATGTTATTCAGAAATTAGGTATTAAATCTAAAAATAAGATTAAAATGCAGCATCAGCTTTTCGGGGGGGAGAAACATCTTATCAATTACATGATAATTATGAATTATTAATATGTTCTCTGGATGAATCGCACTCGCTTCGCGTCGAGATGTTTTCGGAAAAAAAGATTTGTGGCAGAGTGCCAAATATTAGTAGCCCTGTTGTGATTAATGAATTGAATAGCAGGGGAATTGTTTTGTCTGATCTTGAAAATGAGGATTGCGAAATAGATATTTTAATCGGCGCGGATGTAGCTGGCTTGTTATTTATGGATGGTTGTATTGAATTTCAATCGGGTCTGTTTTTATTAAAAACTCGTTTGGGTTATGTTTTGACTGGAAGGCAGGGAGTTTTTCAAAAATGTAATGAAGAGCGTGATACTGTTTTAAATGTTATTTTTTTTTGGTGAAAGAATTGCCTGTTAATGAATTGTGGAATCTCGAATGCATTGGAATTTTTAACCCAATTCAAAAGTTAAATGAAAAAATTGAACATTTAAAGGTGATTGAAGAATTTAAAAACAGTATGAAAATTCTACCGGACGGTAGATATGAACTTCGTTTGCCCTTTAAATCGAAAGCAATCGATTTGTCTTCCAACAAAGATCTGACATGGAAGCGGCATAAAAAGATGTGCGAACGCGCACAACGAAATGGGATTCTAGATAATTATAAAGTTGTATTTAAAGAATTGGAAGAATTAGAAATTATAGAAAAAATAGAAGGTGAAAATTCATATTTTTCGCCGCATCGACCAATTGTAAAAGACGATAGCATTACAACTAAAATACGGCCAATTTTTGACGCGTCGGCTCGTGCAACAGGTCAGAGTTCGCTAAATGACTTATTGTATAAAGGTCCCCATTTAATTGAGCAGATACCAGATATTTTAGACAGGTTTCGTAGGTATCCGATCGGACTTTCTGCCGATATTGAGAAAGCATTCCTTCAGCTGGGAATTACTCCTAAGCATAGAGATTTTTAAGTTTCTTTTACCCTGACGAGGGTGAGGAAATTGTTTACCATCACTGCCGAGTGGTTTTAGGCGTTTCGTCGAGTCCCTTGTAGTTAGTTAGCTGCAGTGCTTGCGCACTTGCTGGAAAATGTGCCAGCAGATGATACTCAACTAGGCTCTAAGTTAAAACTTTCGTTTGATGTAGATAATTGCGTTACAGGAGGGAATGATATTGCACAACAAGAAGAATTTATTTTAAGGTCTAAGGAAATTTTGTCGCATGGGTGTTTTAATTTGCGTAATTGGGAAAGTAATGTAGAAAGTAAGCACATATCCAAAAGTACAGGTACAACGAAATTATTAGAGATAATTTGGGATCTTGATAAGGACACTCTAAAGTGTAAAATTGATTTTGAAAGTCCAGGGGAAACTAAAATAACTAAAAGACTGATATTAGCAACTGTTCAAAAAATCTTTGATCCAGTAGGTATGTTGTGTTCCGTGACTCTAACACCCAAAATATTGTTGCAAAATACATGGAAATTCAAATTAGCTTGGGACTCATCTTTGCCAGAGGAGATAGTGAAACCCTTTTTTAAATGGTGGAATGAAATCAAGATACTTTCAGATGTAGAAAGTCCTCGTTATTTTGAAATTAATTATAGCACACAAATGCATGTTTTTGTTGATGCATGTAAAGAGGCCTCTATGCTACTTCTATATTTTTTAGATCAAACACTTCCCAGGGTGTGAAAGTTGCCCTTGTTAGGGCAAAGGCGAGAGTAGCTCCATTAAAGCAGGTAACAATTCCCAGATTAGAGCTTATGGCGTGTTGCATTGGTGCCAGATTGGCACATTCGGTACAGGAATCTCTTAAGATCACTGAAATGGAAACTATTTTTTGGAGTGATTCAATGGTGGCACTGTATTGGTTGAGGGAAAAGGGAGGCTGGTCTGTTTTCGTTTCGAATAGGATTAAAGAAATTAAAACTCTTTTTCCTAATAGTGAGTGGCGTCATGTACTTGACAAAATTAATACTTGGCTCATAACAAAGTTGCCTGATTATAATACTTCCGAAATTTCATTGGAAAGGAAAAAGGTTAGACTGTGCAATTTAAATCTGTCGGATGAAATGTTGCCATGGTATGCTAGGAAATTTTCAAAATTTCATTCAATCTTAAGATTAGTTGCATGGGTTCTTAGATTTATTAATAATGTTAAAAGCAGAATTAGTGACAGAAAGAAAGGACAATTGTCTTTAGATGAGTTAGAGAGTGCTGAGATCCAGATGATCCGATCTGTTCAAGCTCAGAGCTTCACAGATGAAAAGTTAATTTCAAACTTGAGTGCATTCAGAGATGATAACAACATCATTCGTGTGAAAACGCGAATCACTGAACGCATAGATGCACCTAACTTTCTTTCGCCAATCTTACTGCCTAACAATTGTACATTTACGCAAAGACTTGTAGAGCATTTTCATTTAAAGAACCATCATGCAGGGACGCAGTTGCCTTTAAACATAATACGTGAAAAATATTGGATAATAGGTAGTAGAAGAACTGTTTGAAAGATATGGAATGCCTGTGTTAAATGTCGAAGATTTAAAAGTAAATCTTCAATGACTGATCCTGTTTCTCTACCATCGGACGGAGTAAAAGATGCAGCAGTATTTGAAGTGGTAGGTGTAGATTTGGCTGGTCCCTGTACGTCAAACGGGGTGATAAGGTTTGGATTGTCCTCTATACCTGTGCCATCTATCGTGCGTTGCACCTCGAATTAGTTTCCTCTCTTTCGACTGATGCCTTCCTATTGTCTTTTTGTCGTTTTGTGGCCAGACGAGGAAGACCTCGAATAATATATTCCGACAATGGCACGAATTTCAGAGGTGCCTACAATGAATTAATTGATATCGATTGGAACGAAGGATCTCGATATGCAGAGATACAACGTATAACATGGACATTTATACCTCCCACAGCTGCCTGGTGGGGAGGCTTTTGGGAGAGGCTTATGAGAACGGTGAAAGAGCTTCTCAGGAGAACCTTAGGGAAGGCCTTATTTACGTATGAAGAATTGCTAACTATTTTATGCGAATGTGAAAAAGTTGTCAATTCACGTCCATTGACATATCTGTCTGAAGATATGCAGGATCTAACTCCAACTACGCCCGCAAGGTTCCAGTTTGAAATACCAACTGTCGATACTAAAGATTTAGATGTCCGGGATGCTAATCACTTCTGGAAAAGATTGAGATTTAGAGCCAAAGTAATCGAGGAGCTAAAAAGGAGATTCAGAAATGAATACCTTGGTTAATTGATTCAACGATAAAAACAACATCCTCAGTCGTCGAACATTCAAGTGGGTGATATAGTTTTGATCGGAGACGACTGGAAAAACGTCTTCAGTGGCCTTTAGCTCGTGAAATAAAATTGATTCCAGGCAAGGATGGACTGGTGAGAACTGTTAAACTAAGGACTCAATCTTGTACTTTAATTCGTCCAATTCAACGTGTATTTCCGCTTGAGGTGAGTGGGAATGATATAACAAATCCACCGCTCCAAAAGGTTCAACAGACTGATTCATCCGTGAACTATCCAAATCATGATACATTGAAAGCTACCGAGCAACCTCAGGTGACCAGATGTGGTCGGCCAGTGAAGAAACCCGACAAGCTGAACTTGTCGACTTTAACTGATGTTTTTGATTAAGCTATCCAGCTTATCAAAAAGGGGGCAGGATGTTGAGAATGGCATCGCCTCTCCAACCAATCAGCGTCAAGCTAATGTCGCAATAATGTTGTTGCTCTGTTCTTTCAGTATATGTACAAAAAACTTCGCTATGTAATGTTGTGTTTTGTGCGTGTGCGATTAAAGGTTTTATATGTGTCACATCCTAGTCTATTCAGTATTTTTTAGAATAGTTACACCAAAACCAGATATCGGGTAGATGTCAACCCTGCAATAAGAAGTAATGAATCGTGTAGTGGTGAGTTCATGTTTTAGATGTAAAACAAAAGTGAAAAAATTAAATTAGTAAGAACAAAAATAAAAAAAAACTATATAAAACAGAATGATGTTGAAAAAAATAATTTAAATCAAAGGGTTATCTAAAAAAGAAAAATTAAGCCCTAATTTTGTAGGAAATTTTTAAACATAAAAATTTTTAACATGAATAAAGTAAACAAATAAATATGAAATAACCTAGAACATAGTAAAAATTAAAATATTAATTAAATTACATCTTTTTTTTCGAAATTACGTAAAAGGATAAAATATGTTGAATGTAAAAATAGTTCGGAATAATCAAATGGATAAGCAAAACAAATGAGACTGTTGTCAAAACAACTAAATAAAAACCCACTTGTTCAAAAAAAATCGAAAAATCACTTTAAAATTTGATTTTAAAAAAGTCTGAAACGAATTTCGAAAAAACTCTTCGTAGTGCACATCTTCAGGACTTAGAATAATTATGCGCTAAGTTTCATACTTCTGGGTTGCTTATTTGGGCTGTAGAGGTGAAACACACACGCTTAAAGTCTTCTTTATTAATAGAGATGTTATATTTATTTCATGTTAAAATTGAACTATTCACAAGCAATGCCGCCCCTTACGTTATAATGGCGATTTAATGAGAACTTGGCGAAATCTTGGCGATAGAGCCAAGTTGGCATCATTTTTGGAGACCCACTTGGCGAATATTTTGGCGTCATTTGCGACCATGTTGGCGAATTCGGAACCCTCTGGAATCTTCTAGAAAGTAGTAGATCTCTCCACTAGTGTCACGTTCAATGACACGAGCGGTTATATTTCTGGAACTTTCTGTCACGCCTATAAAAGAAGAGGCTCGCCGATACGGCGAGCAGTCTTGAATTAAGCCAGCGAGTAATGAGGATTGTTTTGACTAGCGATTAGCTCGGCTGCGCTTGTGAATAATCTTTACGTATGTATATTTTTAAACACTGGTGATTGTGTCTGATTGCTGTTGAAGGTATAAAGATCTTCGGATATTTACCCTGTGAATACTGCTGCTGAATCCTGTATTTAAAGGATTGTATTTTCAATGATAAATTCACATCTCTCTTAAAGAACTGTTTATTTCCTTTTGTGATTGTTTTGCGTAAAATCCAGGAACCCGGATCTACGTAGCAATACTTATTTCCTGCTTTTAACATGTAAGAAGATAGATCATTTAGCATTATGGTCTTGGAGAAGGGGAATGTGAAGCACATTTAATACCAGAAAAATGGATTGATAAAATATGCCGCTTTTTATTGAATAGCAAAGCCATAATATTTTTCAGTTCTTTTATATGAGGGAAAACATTCCTAATTAGGATCTTATTTAACATAAAGCAAATATAGCATTAAAGTAATGCATAATAGCACCATAGTTTGTATTAAATACTTCTGATTTAGTTTTGGAATAAACTAATGTAAACACACTGCATTAGAAGCAAGATTTAAATTGAAAAAATATTTTTTCTAATGATTTTTGTGACAAATGACCCTTATTTTAAATGATGTAAATGGTACAAATTTTTTATGTTTCTGTTTATTTCATTTATTGTATTTTTATCACTCTTTTAGGTGGTTAACTATTATTTTTTTGGATAATTAGGCTTAAAAGAAAGTTAGCCACGCTTTGCATATGAAATAGACATAAAAGGTATATTTTAGTGCTCTGCTTATATTATGAAAGAAATTAAAACCCCTGAAATTTTATTTCTTACTCATTACATTTTCATAAAATGTGATTCTTCAGTTGGGATATTTTACATTAAAAACATGTAACTTTCTAATTATCTTGGCTCTGTTTATTTTTAAACCATTGAATTTGAATTATGTATTAAAAATCTGGTGGATAGAAACTTACTTTAAGGGAACACACTGAAACTGTAGGTATATCCTACTCTTTTAAGAGATAAGAGCAACGCAGGTCAAAAATTTTATTAACCCAATTTCTGAAGTTTTGTTTGGTAAAATCCTAGCCGGGAAACACACTACTGTTTTTTGGCGCAAATAATCCAAAATACATACTGCCGATAATGTAGTGTCAGATAATTAAAAAATGCACAATATGTTAAAAATTATATGTTGTTGTTTCTAATGCCACCTGTCCTACGTAGTCAGATCAAGGCCCCGAAATTCTTCGTGGCAAGAGGCTAGAAGTACACCTGTCGTTGGCTTTGAGCACCATACATGTGACAGTACGATTTAGCTCGAAGTTCCCCGAAGGGACGATAGAAAGCGACACCACCTATCTCCACCTCCACAGTTTCTGCATGGACTGATAAAGTAATGATGTCTAACCTGATAAAGTAAATGTTGAGGCCCAAGATGAAAATACTTTTCTTGGTAGTATTTAAGAATAATTTCAGTTAGTTTACTTTTCACAGGAAGCAATATAGGATGTTTACTCGAGTAAGGAAGTTGAGTGGTTCAGTCTTCCACATACTCGAATAATTCCCTTATCATCTAAAAATGGGGATAAATTTAAAATCTTACTTTTATTATAAATGACATCACCATTTTGCATAGCTCTAATTTCCGTATAGAGCGAGCCAAGTTGTACTTGTTTCATTAAATAAATTTCTGCTTCCTCCATCTCATCTGAAGTAAAGAGTCCCCTTTTCTTGTTAGTTGGATTTCTAATGTTAAATAGAAACCTGTAAAGAGAACACTTAAAACTCGAACGATAGTTAGAAATCTATTACTACGAGAAAGTAAATGATCAAAAAATGTTTGATTAAAATTTAAAGTCAATACAATATTTTTTAAGAGTCCTTTGATTTTAGTTCAGGAAAATAATGTACTTCATTCAGTTCCGGGAACTCAGAGACAGTTTCTGGGAGTTCGTCAGTTCTTAGGAAGGCTGGACCATTCCACCATTTGTTGTTGGAAATAAGTGTATCAACACTAAGTCTCCTAGACAAGAAATCTGAGGGATTGTCTTGTCCTGAGCAATGAAAGCAAGAATCAGGATAAGTTAACTTGGGGATTTCCTGCACTCTGTTAGCCACGAATTGTTTCCATCTTTTAAAAGAGACTTTAATCCAGAATAGGACTATTTTGGAGTCTGTCCAGAGGAACAGTTTGCACTCCTTTTTCTTGCGGACGATTTCTTGCGCCCTTGAACTCAATCGAGCTGCTACTAAAGCTCCCAGGAGCTCAAGTCGAGGCAAAGTAACTGCTTTCAAGGGTGCCACCCTCGTTTTTGAAGTGATGAGATTTACGAGCACTTCATTTTGTTTTCTTACTTTCACGTTAACTGCTGCTCCATAAGCGAGTTTAGAGGCATCGCAGAATAATGAATTTCAATGAGATCACTTATCTTATCATTCGTTGAATCAAGAACTGACCTTGGAATTCTAAGATGATCTAATCGGGACAGTTCTTTACACCAGATCAACCACTTTTCCTTTAACTTTGGGGGTAAAATTTCAGCCCAAGTTATTTTTTTTATCCAAAGTTCTTGCATGAGACATTTTATTCTTATAGTAAAAGGTGAGAGCAATCCCCAGGGGATCAAATATCGTCCCTATTGTTTGTAACAGAAATCTTTTTTAGTATTTTCGTTTGTCGAAACGAATTCCAGCAAACCTTTAGTATCCAATGTCAGACAGTTATCTAGAGTTTGCCAAGCCATGCCTAACACTTTTGTTTTGTTTGTTCCCAAGCTGATGGATGCATCCATAAGATATGTGTCGAATTCTTCTGCCACCCACTGAGCCATTAAAGCGGTATCATTGCTGATCCATTTTCTCATCTCCATTCCTGCTTCTTTCATAATGTTCTTAGCGTGGCAAGACATTAAAATAGCTTCTTCTCGAGTATCCTGTCCCGTAATCCAATCATCCACATACATGAAAGAACCAAAATGTTGTACAGTTATGGGATGAATTTCGTTATATTTCTCAATGTGATATTTGAGAGTTGCTGCTAGTAGAAATGGACTAGAATTAACTCCAAATATATATATATATATAGCCCTGTTAAATCTATAAACTTGCAAAGTGAGCTTTTCCCCAAATACGTTGATTACTAATGGTCCACAAAAACAGTACAAAATCTTTATGTTTATCCGCCAAGCAAATTTGAAGAAAAGCCTGACTTATATCCGATGGTATTGCAACTCGGTTTAGCCTGAAATTAATTATAATAATTAAAATCAAAATGCAATACAATAAACTAAACTATAACAACAAACACAGTAATAACACTTCCAAAATATTAATTGATAAAAATGAATTTCCGTACATATATATAAATGAAGATTAGCTTAATCAGATCCATTCGACATCCAGAATAAGAGCTCGCGTTTCCTCCTATTCCTTCATTATAAAGGGTGTTTTTTTGAGAGGTATAGAACTTTAAATTGCAATAAAACAACGATGTATTATTCGATTGACATAAATGTTTTTTATTCGAAAGATAATCTTGTGGCATTACATTTTAAATATGATTTCTGGCATAGGACTGCCACGGCTGGCTCGGATGTAGTCCAATCTGGACGTCCAATTTTCGATGACTTTTTCCAACATTTGTGGCCGTATATCGGCAATAACACGGCCAATGTTGTCTTCCAAATGGTCAAGCGTTTGTAGCTTATCTGCATAGACCAATGACTTTACATAGCCCCACAAAAAATAGTCTAGCGGTGTTAAATCACAAGATCTTGGAGGCCAATTCACAGGTCCAAAACATGAAATTAGGCGGTCACCAAACATGTTTTTCAATAAATCGATTATGGCATGAGCTGTGTGACATGTTGCGCCGTCTTGTTGGAACCACAGCTCCAGGACATCATGATTGTTCAATTCAGGAATGAAAAAGTTAGTAATCATGGCTCTATACCGATCACCATTGACTGTAACGTTGTGGCCTTCATCGTTTTTGAAGAAGGATTCCACCAGCCCATAAAGCGCACCAAACAGTCAGTTTTTCTGAATGTAACGGTGTTTTGACATACACTTGTGGATTAGCTTCACTCCAAATGCGGCAGTTTTGTTTGTTGACGTAGCCATTCAACCAGAAATGTGCTTCATCGCTAAACAAAATTCGCTTATGAAAATCGACCATTATTTTCGAAATAAAATTTCACAATTTGAAAGCGTTGTTCAGGCGTGAGTCTATTCATGATGATTTGCCAAACCAAACTGAGAATAAATCACTTGACAGCTGTTAAATCGGTCGCCATCTTGGAAAGTAATGCTAACTTAAACTTCTATACCAGGAAAAAAAACACTCTGTAGATTTGTATTATAGCTAGCATATAAATTTTTTTAAAAAAATTTATATTGGGAAATAATGTATCAAACAAAAAGATAATAGATATAAAAATACATGATCCCATACAAATGTTAAAATAATAATTTTGTATAAAAATCTACTCTGGCACTATCGTAGTAATACCTTATTGTTACACAAATTTTGTATATATGAAATACATTTTTTAAAAAGATAAAAAAATATAGATACTAATAAAATGAAATTATTAATAATATGAAAACGGTGTACAACACACACACACAGCTTATATGCCCTATTCAACACAATAAACAATATTTTATTTCATATGCGTTATAAAATATAAGAATATAAATATTACAAGAATATAGGAATAAAAGACTTATAAGAATATAAGAGTTTTTTTTTTATTATTTTTGAGTCGGAAAAGTTGACTCACTTCAATAATCACCTATATTATTTATGAAAAAATTGCTTTGCTAATTCTTTAAGAAAGCATTAAGAATACAGTATATATGGTCGATTTAGTAATTCTGAGGTAAGTATTACTTTAGAAGAATTACATTTTAATTCACCCACATTAAACTTATTTTTAGCAAAGACATGTTTATATTTATCAATAATCACATTAATAATATCATCTCCTCCATTGGTATCCTTAGCTTGACGTGCTGGAGGGGCTTGAGTACTCTGACAACCCTGGGAGGTATGCCGGTGGTAGTCTAACTACCGGCAGAGTCTTCCATGCCGGACAGGTCCTCGTAGGGTATGAGTCAGACTAAATGGGATACCACCTAGAGCTATGTCGGTCTTCTACCTACTTTTAGGTGCTCTAGTCCTGAGACTAACAGAGGCTGCAACTTTTCCCCATCCATGAACAGTGCACCTTCTATCGCTAATGCTACATCGTTCGTCATGCATTCAAAAAAGGACTGCGTTTCTGGTTTAGGAAGAGGGCGAGGCTCGATAAATAATCTACGGTCTCCAAATTCTTTATAGATCATACAATTCAACATTAATGGAATTTCAACAAGTGCAACAAGGATTAAACCTGACCAAGTACTTGAGCTAGGACTAACCGAAGGTGCTCAAATTATTGCTCTGCAGGAGACTAAGCTGAAGACATTCACTTCCCTCAAGATCAAGGGATTCAATATCTTTAGGTTAGATAGACAGAATAGGAGTGAAGACGGTCTTACATTCCTTATTAAGACCATCAATTATCAGTGTATAAATATCAACAGAAAAATAACTGATGTATCTAATCTCGAGATCCAGGGCATATAAGGATCATCTGGAGATGGAAAACATGCAATATCTTTAACATGTACCATCCCCCTGATCTCAAAGGTCTACCAACTGTGATCTTCAAGATTTATTCTCTGTAGGAACTATCTGCCTAGGTGATTTAAATGTTAAACACCCCATTTGGGCTGCTTAACACCAGACCCGAGAGGAAATGAATTACTTAACATTATTGATGACAAGTGCTTTTCTATTCTCAATGACGGCACGGCGTCCCATTTTTTATATAGTTATAATACGAAAGAAGCTCTAGCAATTTCAATCGCCAGTTCTGATATTGGGCCTGGTTGTAAGTGGACTCTTCTGGAAAACTTGGGGAGTGAACACCTTCCTATTTTAATTGAACTAAAAAAGAGGCAACTAGTACCCACCAGTAATAATAAACAATGGATTTTTAATAAAGTGGACTGGCAATCCTTCGCAGAGTCTGTTGATAATGGAATTAAGAGCATACCTCTCAGGGATAGTGTTGATTTGAACTGGTGCTCTTTTAAAGAATTGATCTTAAGAGCAGCCAAGAAATACATTCCAAGAGGTAAATTAAAGAATAGAAAACCCTATTTATCTAGTAATTCACCCCTTCTGCAGCCTCTGCTGGAAGAAAGAAAAAGAATCTTTGAAAATAGGGACTCTGGCAGAAGCAATCATGTAAGGATTGAATTAAACAAATAATGCAAAAATAAAAAAAAAAACTTTATGCACAAATTAAACGGGATAAATGGAATGATCTATGCTCAGGTCTTGACTCAAGAGCATCTAATGGAAAACTGTGGAAACTTCTCAAAAACATTAGCAATGAGCAACCACAAGCAGAACACAATGTAATACAATTCTGAATGAAGACGGAAATTTAGTTGTAAATGACGAGCAAGCTGCCGATCTATTCGGTTTGCACTATCAGAAAATCAGTAGACTCGACTTCTCAGTCGAAGACAGAAACATCAAAATTAGGGCTAGTCGTATTATCCATGGCATAGAAGAACCTCCATTTTCAGTAGAGATTTCAGAGTGAATGAACTCGAGGCTGCGATCGGTGATTCTTGTCTAAATAAATCTCCTGGTCCCAATGATATTCACGATTCAATGATTGACCATCTTAGCCTGAACGGAAGGCAGAGGTTTTTGGACATCATCAATTGTTCCTGGAACAAGGGGCAGCTTCCTCGGGACTGGAGGAGAGCGACCGTCATTTCTATTAAGAATTGTGGCAAAACTGATGGTAACCCTGAGAGTTATCGACCCATCGCCTTACCCAGTATTGCTTGCAAAATAATGGAGAAAATGTTTTTGAAAATACTTACTTTTCGCGTACCTTCCCACAATCTTCTCCCGAAGGAGAGCAGTACTGTTTCAGAGAGACATATATTACTACAGATCAGCTTCCCTACTTCTGTCAAAGGATTAGAGATGCTCACAAAAGGAAACCTACTAATCACACTGTGGCGGTTTTTCTGGACTTATCCAAAGCTTTTTTGACAGATTCTGGAATAATTTTCTTGTTATCAAACTGTACAAAATGTTTGATATTAGAGGAAAAGCCCTACCCTGAATGTACGATTTCTTGAGAAACAGACTTATCAGAGTGAAGTTTAATAATTCCCTCTACATGAGTTCTTCGTTCCTTCAAGGAGTGCCTCAGGGTTTAGTTTAAGCCCAACTTTGTTCTCGCTCTACTTATCAGGCATTGAGAGTGTTATCAAGAGGAAATGTGAAATCGGCGCATTCGAGGATGATATTGTTCTTTGGAAGTCCGATTCTGACTTGACGAAGCTGGAGACAGACATTAATCTTGTCCTTGAGGACATTCGGAATTTCGTACTAGACCACAAACTGACTTTTAACCCTACTAAGTCTCCGGTTATCTTCTTTACAACCAATAGAAAGCTATATAATTTCCATATAATTATCTTTTTGCATGATCAACCACTGACTGTGGATAAACATCCAAAATATTTGGGTTTCGTATTGGACCCTAAAATACAGGGAAATAAACACATTGATCATATTCTATTGAAGGCAAGAAAACGGCAACATCTTGAGATATATCTCGGGACGTGATTGGGGAGCAGATGCTTGCACTCTCAGAAACACGTACATAACACTAACCAAGACCATCTTGGAGTATGGCGTTCCAGTATACTGTAGCGCCTCCGTTACAAATCTTCAGAAACTTGAAAAGGTCCAGAGTAGCGCTGCTCGGATCATCACTGGTCTAAGAAGTATTTGTCCCAGAGATATAGTACTTTTCGAGGCGGACCTACAGTCTCTTAGCCTTAGGACACGTGCATGTCTAAGAAAATACTACAACAAACTCAGAAGTCTGGATTCTCGAAATTGTACTTCTGCTTACTTCAAAGACTAGTGTAATAACCAGAGACTCATTCGAAACAGTCCCTTCAGCCAAATGGTTTCTTTTAATCTTACCGTTGGTGCTGTGGGACCGCATTCCCTGTCACAATGTCTTGACGGGGTTATTTTTCCATCCAGAATTGCCAATACACGTGAATAAACAAACAGAACTTCCTGCCTATGTAAAGCAACTAGCTCTAGAGAGAATTGGAGATATACCAATTGACGCCGTTCAGGTTTATAAGGATGGCAGTATAGACGATTATTATCGATCTGGCAGCGGAATTTACATCAAATCGTACGACCATATCTTAAGAATCCAGAGGAGAAATCCAGACGGTTGCTCGGTTTTTCGCAGTGAGCTAATAGCGTTTGATGAGGCCCTTGGTTCTCTTGCATCTCTTACAAATTGAAAGGAGATTTGGATACGGTCTGAGATAGTAGAAGTGTAATACAGCACTTGTCCAATTGGCAAAGTGTGCGAGATAATGTTGGAGTGTCAATACTCACCAAGTTAAAACGACTTTCCACATCACATCGAATTCATCTGCAGTGGATTCCCTCTCACATAGATCTAGAGGGAAATGAGATTGCGGACACTTTGATCAAGGCTGGCGCTTGCGAGGTACCAAAGCCGTCAGCACCTCTCACCTTTTTGGAGATTTTCTCCAGAACTAAACACCACAATAAGATCGCTTGGATTACCCCCAGAGCACCATTGATATCAGTGTTCTCGTCCTGGAGGTTCTCTGGCTCACGGTTTTACAAGACAGGATCAAGCTCTTCTAGCTCCCTTTCGAGAGAAGTGGCCATATCAAGGCAATGAAATTTTCCGAAGGATGCAAGAACTATGAAATGTGCACGAACTGTTCTTCTGAGCCGGCCACGCCTGTTCACATCCTCGAGCGCCTAGGGCTCACCAAGCAGAATTTAGCTGACGATCCCTTAATGGTGTTGAACTTTCTGAAAGTGTACGATGTCATGGGCCTTCTCTAGCACTGCTGACGAATGGGGGCGTGCAACAACAACAACAGCAATAATATCATAATCACTGTTAGGAATTATTTCATATTATAAACACATTATCAGTTTTCTTAGTGATAATTTTATTATTACTAAATTTAAGAATTTTATTTTCTTTAAAACTTTTCTTAGATTCATAATTTTTTAAATTTTTTTTCCTTCTTTGAAAAACTTTATAGTCACTAAAATTAATATTTAATTCAAAAAAATACTCATAGTTTTATTAGATATTATTAAATATTTGAGTTCTACATTTACTATGAGGAGTTAAATATCTTTAATAATTTCTCCTATTTTCAATTGTAAATCAATTGCCTCACTCACCTTCATTTGTCTTCCATTGATGGTGGCAATTTTTGTTTTAATATACTCCACATTGTGTTGTCCCTTGATTTGTGATATATTTTTTGGAATAATGTTGACATTTGATCCAATATCCAAGAGGACTTTAACTGGTTTGAAGTTAATTCTTCCCTGGATGATCATAAGTTCTCAGGTTCCATGAGGTTGGACTAATGTAAAATTTTCTTGGATTCTTTGATGAGGTTAGAAAGTTGGAGTATCCGGTCGCAAAACTTCTGGTCGTTGCGGCAATCGTTGGTTTCTCGGATACATGGTCGGCCGCTGAAGAGAAAAGGACAGGCGATTATAAAAAGTGATGTAAACTGAGGAGATTATACATTGTAGCTTGAACCGGTTATATATGGTATCTGGGTGTTGAGATTGATCATTTCTCCAATTCCATCTTCCATACTGTTGTCTATGGGCAAATTCATTCGTATGGTGATGTATTCTTGTCGCTGGATACTTTGAGAATACAACTTCATTCCTATTTGATTTTGAGTTTTCTTGGATATCTAAAAGTTTCATTTTTACCTTCAGTTCCTCTATGTTGTTGCAGCTTTGTAACTGTATTTATATGGATCTATTTTCCTTAAATCCTTTTATGATGTAGAATTTTTCAGTTCTTCCATGTTTATCCGGGATGCGATTTCTATTATTCTATAGAAGTATTCTATGTGGGTCTCTTTTGATGTTTTTTCTGTTTTAGATAATTGAAGATGAATCTCCGCTGGATTGACTTGTGTTCCGAATTCACGTATTAAATTATTTTTCAGTTCGTAAAAACTTTGAGGAATCGATTGTGATTTGATGTAAGTCTTCACAGCTTCAAAATATGTAGGATAAAAATAGGATTTTCTGTTTCTCTGATATATCGAATGAATCGCACGTACTTTCAACATTTCTAAGGAATGTTTGGATGGGCATTTCCAGATTATATTTTTGGGAAAAGTCTGTAGATCTTCAAATTTTATATCATTTCTTAACATGGTTACAGGTTGTTTTAATTTTTCTTCATCTGCATCTATATTCTCTTCTTGCTTAATTTTATTTTTGTTCTTTGCTTCCATTTTTGAAATAGTAATTTCTGAAATTTTGTTAGGAGAAGAAGATGATTCTAGTTTTTCGGCGGTAAGAGCGTTGTTCTTTCGGGGATTACTAGCGCGTTTCGACTTTTTCCGTACCATAGATTAATTCCGACAACCCGACGTGTTCAGCAAAGATATGTAGAGCGCCGTCAGTGTTCCATCAAGTTCTCCATATCATTTATTACGGTCGTTGGTGTCGTTTTTATTTTAAAATTATTTTACTAAGATTAGTTTTTACGTTAAATTCGAAATTTATTCGCAGATAAAATCCTGCCGGCTTTAATTCTGACATGTTTTAAAGCCAGAATCAGACTTAATTTTAAAAAAAGGATCTTTTATTTGATGAAAGTTAGACATATTCTGTCGCTAAGAGCAGAGAGGGAAAAAGCACGCCACGGTTTGTTTTAAGTGGGATAACTCTTAAAACACAGAAGCGGTAAGTATCGCGGATTTTATGATTGTACATGAAAGTTAATGCTAACATATAGGGCTATTAAATATAACGATCTGGAATTAGACATGTTTATTTGCTAGGCCATATTTTCGGAAGAAATAAATTGGTTATTAGTTTAATACTTGAAGAGGAGATGAAAAATATGAGTCAAGTGCTAGAGAGGAAATTTAACTTTTAATCTAATTTAATTATCCTTACACACACAAACACACACACACATATATATATATAATTATTTAATTGAGAAATATAAGAATTTATTAACTATTCACCATAATAGGAGGACATTGAAATCACATTTAAAATATAAACAGCGTTGAAAGCTTTCTCCAAAATTATATTTCTTGAGAAAATGTCCAACTTTAGTATGTTAAACACAGAAAATCCTATAGCTTATTGAGATAGCCCTATATAATACAAAAGAGTAGTTATTCACCGAATTCCACCGATAAGCTTGAGCTGCTGCGCATCTTATTCATGGTTATTTCATGCATTGCATGAAGTGGATCATACATACCAGCGTCTTAATCTGCTTCTCATGTACTAAGTGACAAAGCACAGAATTGAAAAGAACATAACTATTAGCATGGGGAACACCAAAAAAGACTTTCTTTTCAAGAATATCGAAGGAAACTCATTAGTACTGAGTTATTACATCGCAAATTACACGAAGAAAAATTTTTTTGGGGAGGGGGCATCTCCACAATGTCATACTTTTCATATGCATCTTAAACTTGGAATAAAATTAAACAATACGCTGAATCTCAAAGCGTCAGATGGCATCATTTTATCGGGATTTACATCTAAGAAGATAAGGCTCAATCTCATTCCTTAGCTGATGGAATTGAATGATGGTCGCATCTGTAAATACCTTAAATCGTTTTTTAGTGTTCACCCTTAACCACATAACATAATTTATATGTTTTTGATTCAAGCTGCAAGAAATTGCTATTGAAATTTTATCAAACCCCGCGCAGATTTCAACAATCATTAGTGAATTTCAAAAGCTACTTCATAGAAAGTTTTTAAAGTAAAAGTACCAGTAATTTTGGAACACAAATACAATGTTGATCTACGCATTTATCCCGACGGTAAAACATCTTAGGAGGATCACTTTTATTACCTTGTTCTGAAGAAAATTCTAAGAATCTTTTTATCCTTTGAATTAAGGTTAAATTTTCATTAAGGTTATGGTAAACTGGAAATAAAAAACTACTCTCCATTATGGGAAGACGGAAGTAAAGAATTGAAATAACTATAAAAACAATACGAAAAAAAGAGATTTTTCTCTATCACAACTGAAAGTATTGAATAACACCATACAATTTTACTTGAATTGCTGTAGATGTATATAGACAAAAAGGAAGGAATTCGAACTATTTTAAAGCAGTGCTTCTCAAACTTTCAATACTGTCGACCCAATTTTCAATCATAATTTATATATATATCCCGCCCCTCCCCTTATATAATAATAATAATAATAATATATTGAATGCAATAATAATGTACTTTGACGCTAAAGCTATAGTATGATCTTAATTATAAACCGCACAAATTAATAAAATAACTGTTAAATTTTTTATATACGTTACTCTTAAGTAATATATATTTTAAGTAAATTACTTTTAAGTAAGAGGTTAACTATGTTATTTTTCTTTCTCTAATTTTTAAATTGAAACAGATTCATAAATGATATTTAATGAAAGATTTATTTCCTTCATCATCCATTTCTAAAAGTACAAATGTCATTAAAAATAGTCTAATCTATGTTGCTCTCTATCATATCCATTACATCTGGCATTCTCGCGAACGTTCACGTGAGTTTGGGCAACCTAACGGACGTCTGGACAAAACATGTAAAAAAAATGCTGTACCTCGTACAATTCCAGTCAGTCTTGGTTGAGCTAATTAGCTACCGAATCTCTCTTGAATGTACATTTCATAATTCACGCGTTAAATGTAATACACGGTATTAAGTATTTAAGGCAGTGGATTAAAACAAAATCATAGATATATTTTCAAATCACAGCGAGCATTCCACAATAATAAAGCATCAAGTAAACAGACGAGGGCAAATTGATTGTAAGTTACGAATGGGTTAGGGATTCATTTCAAATATTTCAGAAGGGCTCTCAACTGCCGAAAAAGATATCTTCATTAGATTTCACATCCAGTGACGAAATTAAAGGGCAATTTTGTAATAATCACTCTTTGAATTCTCGATAGAGGGGGATGCTGAATTTTCTGCACTGAAAACAATAGCATTTCGTATACTATTACCATTTTCAACATCATACCTTTGTAAATCCGGATTTTCTGCGATGGCTACTTTGAAGACAAAACACAGATTTCAGCTAAATATAAAAAAAAAAAATAACTCAAGTGTCAATTTCTAATTTTTAGCCTTCCTTTGAAAAATTTTGCTCTGCAAGAGAAGCCCATGGAAGTCACTAATAATTATTAAACTTGTTCTTATACTGGCTGAGGTACCCACTTTTAACACGAGTTTATTTTTTTAAAAATGATAATACATTATTCTTGATATAATAGCTTAATTGTAAGAAGAGTAAAACCAAGTGCATGACAATGTATACAAAAATGTAAAATGATTTTTTGAAATGAATGAATGTATTATAAATGGTTTTGAGCGAACTCTAATTTTAAGCCTCATAGAATTAACATTTGGAATTAATGTTAAATAATTAAAAAGAATATAAAATTCCAATGAATAAAATTTGTGTTATTTTTAATATTTAAAGCGAGAAAACTTCAAAATGTTGTAGCCCGGGATCAGGTGTGCACTCGATACTTACGTTAATGGTCGCGTGGATTGACTCACTCCAATTCTTTTTTTCTTATAATTATTTTTAATATACATGATAAAAATCACTTCAGTGAATAATTTAACTAAAAGAAAATATTCTTACCTATTTCAAGAATTTTTCAATTTTTCTTTCATAATTTGAGAAAAAAATCCAATAAAACTGAACTAAATTGTTCCAAATGTGCGTGATCTTAATAAAGGACACAAATCACAGACACTTTTCACTATTACAGGAAAGTTATTTGCAAGCAAAGCTGTCACAATTTGTCCACGTTATTGTAGATTTAATATCCTTTGATGATCGACAAATATCCTGTTGAACTTTTTCTTGCTTGTGTTTTTTTTGACAGGGCGAAGTGCATCTTGCGGTACACTTATGGCTTCATATTTTTCTTGATAGAGTTCTTAATGTATCTATTGAAAAATTTCCTTTTCATGTTCATTGCTTTTCTCAAATTTACTTTCGCTATCATGATTGATCTGCATTATTTTAGCAAGTGTTTCCCTTGTTTGATCAGTTTCAATTTCCTTTCAGAGAGATCACACAGATGCCCATTTCTTTTTTTATGTTCTGTTCATTTACATTTATAAACCATAATCAGTCATGCAAAATCACAATTAAAACTACTAATTTATTCATAAGGGAAAATGCAGCATATTCAAGAAAATATTTTTGAACAAAAGTGATCGCGCTGGAAACTCAGTCAAAACAAGTACCTTAAGATTCTAAAAAAAATGATTGCCACTCCAAAAAAAGAAGATATGTGATCAATTCATTTTAGTTCCCTGTTGAAGGATTCTCTGTTAAGATCATTGGTAACAAATAGTTTTCCCAGAATTAACGATTTCGTGATTCTGGGATGACTATGCGCAACGCTTCCGAGTTTATAGTGTATTCAATATGAAAAATGGAAAAAAGTTCGAAAAAAGAATTATGTATTATATGTTTCAGAACTCTCATAAAAATAAATTTTGACCAAATAAACCTTCAAAGTGCTCCATATGCTTATCCATATATCATAAAACTCTTTCATATTGAAAAAAAAAGCAGCAGAAGTATATAATTTACAACTTCACTAAAAAAAGGGACGCAGATAACCATACCAGTAAGTTCGAAGGCCAGCAAAAGTAATATTTTAAGTTAAAAGAAACGTAATATACAAAAATCTCTCATCGTAGGATTACAGCAAAGCAAACAAAATATTTTTATTTAGTTATAGGATCAAATATAGCTAATTAGCATTCAAAGTAGAATCTTTTATTTTTGATGATGTTTTTTCACCAGATGATATATTTAAATCATATCAATGTAAATCTGTATGTTTTATTATGTCAGAAATTACTTTGTTTTACTTCATTCCAGTGAATTAATTTTTTTAACCTTTCATTTTCGATATGCTCGCGTCCCCTTCAGTTTGAGAAACACTGATTTTAAAGTAAAAACACGAAATCTTATATTAAGAAATAAAAAGTCTATAGAGCAAGTAAGTTATACATATTGTTCAAGTGTTAAGAGCTTACATTTAATTTAAAAATTTTTCATTTTATTGTTCTTTTGCTTTTTTTAATTGCACCTGATTTTTGTAGCTGTCGTTTGATACTTATTTGATTTTTATTGATACCCTCACCTCTGCGCTGTAATTAATAGATTCCATATTTTAAATTTATTTTTATTTAAAATTAATTTATAAACGTATGTATTATAAATTATTGTTTTTTTATTTCATTATTGCATTATTTAAATATTTAGAGAGAGAGAGAGTGTTCTGTTTTTTCCCCATCAATACGTGTCAAGAAATATTTTTATATGCACACATTTTAAACCTAAATCTTTCCTAAAATGTCTTATATTTACAAAAGGGCACTTTTAAGAAACAATTCCGAAATAAAATTATTTTTTAGTTTTTTAACGTTAAAATTTACATTTTTTTTTTATTATAGCAAAAGTTTGAAATCTACAAGACATGAAATGAAACCGAATGCAAATCATTTGTAATGTTAAAGGAACATTTTATCGATGAATTGCAACTGAACATTTTGCTGCTGATCCATTATTTAAATGCATTTTATTTTCAATAGCCTATATAACCATATGTACGTATTCATTTCTTTTGATACATTTAAACTTACCTAACTTTACTTTTTCTATTACTGGCGGAATAAATTTGTAAAATAATATCATTTTTCAGAATACTTCAGTCATTTAGCCTTTTCCATAGGATGCCCAGGAAATGTGTGAAATATTAATTGCTTAAAACATTGTTGAGTAGCTTTCGACATTCTTTTCAATGATGGATTTCAAACTTTGCCATTAACATGTAAATATTTTCGTACAAGGCCGATCCTAGGGTGTCGGCCGCCCTCGTACGAAGACCTAATGTGCAGCCTCTCTAAAGATTTTTTCATATTTTGACAATTACTTTTATTTAATTGCGTATTAAAATACTTACATATTTACTTACTTATTATCATACTTATATATTTAATTACTTAAAATATATATTTAATTACTTATTGCAATACTTATAAATTTAATTATTTATTAAACTTACATATTTACGTAATTATTATAATATATGCTTACATAATTACTTATTATATTACTTATATAAATTTAATTATTTATTAAACTTACATATTTACGTACTTATTACAATATATGCTTACATAATTACTTATTATATTACTTATATGTTTAATTACTTATTGCATACTTATATATTGAGGTTATACACTCATCTATACCTGTATAAGAATAAAAAGTAAAACATTAGTAAAAATGCAAATAAAATTTGAAGTGCAAAATTTTATTTTTTAGTGAGTGAATGGGTTCTGATCGCGACAAAATATTTTAACAAACTAATAAACAATCATTCAGTTTACCTTTGAAATAAAAATAAACATTTTATAATTAGAAAAGCAAAACAACAGTATTTATGCTCAGAAAATATAATATAATAAAAAAATACTAAAGCAAAGATCTCTTGAAAGATTTTTTTATACTAAATATCCTATTTTTATAGAATACTTCTTTATGAAGGTGAATACTTTATCTTAATAGGGTAAAAATATAGAAGTACCTTTTTTCCAATAAGGAACCTTGTGTTCGACACAATATGTGCTAGAGCCAGAAAGTTAAACCCATCAAACTAGACATTGAGAGTATTTTGTCATTTAATGCTAAACAAGATTAATTAGAAATTCGAGTCGTGTTATTCTTAAAATAACTGATTTACAAATAAATACCTTAGTCACAGGTTTTTTTTAAATTTGAAGTTCGTGAAAAATGAAAATTCTTAATAGAAAAAAGTTTAACTACTGTATAAAAATATTTGAAATGAGCAATAAAATTTTTACTTACAGAAATTTATTGAAAATATTCCGTTGTACGGATCTTTTTGAAAGCCTGTGCATTGTGTCCACCTAAGCTAGCATTTTTATTTCTTATATAAACCAAAAGAAAACGCACCCCTGCAATTTGCAATGACTTTATTACACATTCTGTTTTGTTTCCAAATCAAAGCGCGTAACAGACAATGTTGTGCTTTTTGAAGTGATAACTTCTATTGACGCAATTTGCCGGAAAGTGAACTTGAATGAACGTCACGCTCGGAAATGTAACGCTCGTTCGGCTTTTTTCATCTTCATTCGGACATACACACCACTAAAAAGGAAAGGAGGGAGGTTTCCTCCGCCTCTCTGAAACCGGTAGTTTGTCCCCCCACCAGTAAAAGTAAAATTCCTAGCTTTGATCTAAGTGGGGCTCCCCCCTCAACTCTTTCTAGAGCAGGGATGGCCAACCCAAATGATGTCGCGGGGCACTTCAAAAAAACTATGCAATCCTACGGGCCGTATATAAAAATAAACATCTTTATACTAGATTTGTATCCATTACAAACGTTTGTTGGAGTGAAAATTTAAAACAGACTGATATATTATTGTTTTCATTGTTTTTAATGTATACAAACAGAGAAAGTTAACTAATAATAATGCTATGGTCAAAAAATGTTTAGTTTATTTAATTAGTGAAGCATCTGTTTCTCAACTCTCTTTCACTTAGTTTTTGCAAGTCGATCTCAATGCATGAGTATTTGCGTATCGTAACTGATGTTGCAGATTTTCATGCGTTAAGTTTGAGCACGATTTATGTTTGATAAATTTCAATTTAGAAAAAAGAAAGAGATTCGCAAGAACAGAAGCAGCGTGATTAAATAATAACTGTTATGGGATTTATTTTTTACAATAAAAAACACTATTTAAACAAAAAATATGGTACAAAATAGTCGAATTTTGTTGAGTTGTAAAGAATCTCGCGGGTCACAAAATTATTCAAGGCGCGTCACGGGTTGTACACCCTTATTCTAGGGGAATGAACGTGGGATTCTTTCTAATCCTAGTTGAAGCATGAAAATGAAACATAATATTTTTAAAAAATAGGCTTAGAGAGAAAAAGAAATCCTACACTAAAATTAAACATAAAATGTAGAAAAAGGACACCTTTTTATAGAACTAAGTAAATAGTATTATCATTAGGAATATTGCACTGATCTTATGAATAAAAATCAATTTTTGTAAGCGAATCGGAGTAGCAATGAACAAATATTTATATTAACCTTTTAAACGCCGCACTATGATTCAAAGGTAACATAAACTAAATTTTGATAAAAATCAAATTAAAATTGAAACATAAGATCTATAAAGAAAAAAAAATTCAAGAAAAAAAAATTTTAAGATTTTTAGGATGTTTCAAAAATGGAACATTGGCGGGTACCATTTAGTTTTTTCACATGCTTTTTAAAAATATGATCGAAGACATTTCAATTCAAAAATGAATTATTATATACATTTTTAAGAAGTAGTATCTGAACCAGTGGTAGCACTAAACATTTCATTTCCGGGTTTCATCATTCTCCGTTGTAGGGGAGAGGGGCATGATACGCGACAAACCACTGAAATGAGCCTTAAAAATCTAAAAACTAAATTGGGGGGAGAGAAGAACTTTTACTTGTGAACGAGAAAAATCTATAATTTTTTTTCTGCTGAATTTTTTAAATCTATTCCGATTCGGCGGAGAGGCAGGTTTTCAGACGGATGCTCCCTGCTTGCACCACCTCTGAAGTAAACCTTTAAATACCGTTCCAAAATAAAACAGATTTATCTGAAAACATAATTTATAAACAGGAATATACACAATTAAAGAAAATTACAATCAGTTATGGAAATACACTCAATAAAGGAAAACACCAGTAGGGCTAATAAGTAAACAAATAACATTCATATCAAAATTCACAAAGCTAATAGTGTAAAATAAAAGAAAAAAAATACAGACTTACCAAAATTCTTTAAAATAAACAATGAAGACGAAATATATTATTTATATATATATATATATATATATATATATATATATATATATATATATATATATATATATTATTTTATGTCCTGGCGAAATTACTGAATGCGCGAATACAATTTATGACGAATCTGTACGGAACCTTTCCACTAAACTTCTTAGGCGTCTTTTTGGGTAATATAAATTCGCGTTTATTTCCAATAAACTCCAAAAAGATGAATGGGATATTTAAATTAGATAAGGTATTTAAGTCGAGCGTTTCGAGATAGCAAGTGAGTTGATGGAAGGCTATTGAGCCAGCAACTTTAAACTTATTCAAAGAGATTAGATTCGTCAAGACGCTGTGCTGCTAGACGTACCAGAAAGCTGATATAAGACAGCTGTAAATATAATTTACGTACGCTTAAAATAAGCGTCAATTTGAGCCACTTAGTTCAAGTTAATGAAAATTAAGAATTCGAGTACGTGTATTTCTCGGATTTCCTATTTCGGTAAACCTTACTTGAGCATGAGCTTAATTATTAATTAATTGCATTCTTAATAATTTAATTTAATATAAAGGCAAATTCCTTTAAGTGACGTAACATAATATTATTATATATTATCAGAGATTTTTTTGAGAAAATTATACTAATAAATAAATATTATTATTCAAAATGTGTGGCTCTTAGTGGTCCTTTGCCTCAAATTAATCTTGGTGTTCAAGGTGAGATCCAGGGGGTTACCTCAGTTGCTTGATTGATTGATTGATTGAATATTAACGTCGCACTGTTCAGCTACACGAGGGCTTTTGGCGACGGACCACGTAATTTTGAACCATGGTCAAGTGACGTGGACGACACCTGAGCTGGCACCCCCTTCTCCTAACTACCACACCACACCAACGGGAGGACGTTTCAGCTCTCGACCGATTTAACGTGCATCGCTGCCCTACACGGCGGGTCTTTAGTGGTACTGGGCTCGAACCTGTGACAAAGCAAGCCACAGTCCGATACCTATACCACTCGGCTACCGCGGCCACGTCACCTCAGTTGCACCCAACGAGTAAATCCCGAGTTTAGAGTTCTAATTTTCATATCATCCCTGAGCAGTATTTTTCGGGAGTGCAGAATGTGGTTGAATTCTTGGAAAATGTAGATAATAACTTAACATATTACGAGATACCCGCACAACTCGCTTGTGCATATTTAAAGGGTCATCTCACAGGACGGGCACTAGATTGGATTGAGGTTCTACGTTATAGGGTGGTTGAAGACAAGGCGATGGATTACGCGCACTTAAAGCAAGCGTTGTCAGAACAGTTCCCAGTGGTTAAAAATAGGTCGGAACTAGAAACGCGTTTCTATTCATCATCTCAAAAGCATAACCAAAAACCGTCTGATTTTGTGTATGATTTGTTGAAGATTCACAAAATCTTAAGACTTGAAATGACGGAGGAAAAATTGATCGATCATATTATTAGTAGGTTAGAACCTCAGATTTTAGATTATGTAGAGGTTAGGCATCCGCAAACCACATCTAACCTCCTACAAATTATTGATAAGTATGGGGAACGGTTTCTAATTAGAAAGATCAGAGGTTCGAGTTGGGAATCGGGCTGCGGTAGCCCAGTGGTTAAGGTATCCAACCATGGCAGGCATGTCATGAGTTCGATCCCAGTACCACTAAAGACCCGCCGTGTAGGGCAGCGATGCACGTTAAATCTGTCGAGAGCTGAAACGTCCTCCCGTTGGTGTGGTGTGGTAGTTAGGAGAGGGGGGGTGCCAGCTCAGGTGTCGTCCACGTCACTTGACCATGGTTCAAAATTACGTGGTCCGTCGCCAAAAGCCCTCGTGTAGCTGAACAGTGCGACGTTAATATTAACTCACTCACTCGAGTTGGGAATCTCGAGATATAAAACCAAACGAGAACAATCGTTTCCCTAACAGGAATCGACAGGAAAATTGGAGGGAAACGAGAGGTAACAATAGATACGTGGAGAATAGTAGACCACAAAGAGAGTTCAAAAGATTTGAGAGTCAAGGTGTTGCGAATAATTAGAGATTTGATGGTCGACGCCGAGGTGGTCAATCGGATCATCGATTCCACAATCAAGGCGGTCGACAAGGTGGTTCGAGGAATAGTGCTTTCAGGGGTCAGAATGATCGAAACAGATATTTAAACTTTTAAGCGATCGATGCGAGTATGGGGTGATCGATCGCGATGTACGGAAAAACCTCCAGATACGGAACACCGAACTATTAGGGTATCCTCATTACAATTACTCCAGTAGATTTACCGTATGTCCCTATTTTTTTAAATGAGACATTCATTAGAGCCCTTTGGGACACGGGGGAGGAGAAATCTTTCATATCGAAAGAGGCCTATCGCAAATATTTTTCGTATCGACCTCGTCAAAAGACGAAAGAGTAGTGACGGCCCAGGGAGCCCCGTGTTGTCACTTAGGTCGAGTCGAATTACAGATTTGGATCCGAGAATTCCAGAAAACCTAGGAATTTCACATTCATAACAATATGCAGTACCAATGCATTTTAGGCATTGATTTTATGAAAGAGTCCAAATTAACTTTAGATTTCGATCAGAAATCACTGATCATTCAAGCTAACCAAATTAAGCAGTTGCAGAAAATGGAAAAGCCGGTCAAGATTGATCTATCAGATACAAAACTCGATGAAGGACAGAAGCAAAAATTAAGGAACTTATTTAATGGTTTTAAAGGGCTATTTTCAGATCAGCCGGGGTTAACTCATGTTTTATATCGTGAAATCTATACTGGGAACAAGGGACCGGTAGTGCCAAACCCTAAAGTTATTATAGGGTCAAACAAGGAATAATCGATTATCACATTGAGAAAATGCTGCAAGAGGGTTAGATCCGTCCTATTCAATCCCCATACGCGTCACTAGTAGTTTTAACGCGCAAGAATAATGGCCTTTCTCTGGATTATCCTGAGGCGTATCGAATTTAGATTGATTATCGCAAACTTAATGTAATAACTAAATAACCCCGATATCCATTACCGGTGATTGATGATCTAATCACAAACATTTCGCACACCGGCGTGATGTCCACATTGGATTTAAAAAGTGGTTAATTTCAATTGGCGATTAGAATAAGAGATATCGAGAAAACCGCATTTATAACCCGCAATGGCCCATTTGCATTCCTCAGAATGCCTTTCGGCCTTTCAGGAGCAGCGCCAAATTGCCAAAAGGCCATTGATAAAGAGTGTTTTTTTTCCAGGTATAGAAGTTCAAGTTGGCATTACTTTCCAAGATGGCGACCAATTTAACAGCTGTCAAGTGATTTATTCTCAGTTTGGTTTGGCAATTCATCAAAATGATCATCAAGCAAGTAGTAGATTCGTCGAATGGGCCCAAAACGAGATTGCCGTTGTTCCAGATTTTCATAAGCGAATTTTGTTTAGCGATGAAGCGCACTTCTGGTTGAATGGCTACGTCACCAAACAAAACTGCCGCATTTGGAGTGAAGCTAATCCACAAGTGTATGTCGAAACACCGTTACATCCAGAAAAACTGACTGTTTGGTAAACTTTATGGGCTGGTGGAATCATTGGTCCGTACTTCTTCAAAAACGATGAAGGCCGCAACGTTACTGTCAATGGTGATCGGTATAGAACCATGATTACTAACTTTTTCATTCCTGAATTGAACAATCATGATGTCCAGAAGCTGTGGTTCCAACAAGACGGTGCAACATGTCACACAGCTCGTTCCACAATCGATTTATTGAAAGACACGTTTGGTGACCGCCTAATTTCACGTTTTGGACCTGTGAATTGGCCTCCAAGATCTTGTGATTTAACACCGCTAGACTATTTTCTGTGAAGCCATGTAAAGTCATCGGTCTATGCGGATAAGCCACAAACGCTTGACCATTTGGTAGACAACATTCGCCGTATTATTGCCGATATTCGGCCACAAATGTTGGAAAAAGTCATCGAAAATTGGACGTCCAGATAGGACTACATACGAGCCAGCCGTGGCAGTCCTATGCCAAAAATCATATTTAAAATGTAATTCCACAAGATTATCTTTCGAATAAAAAAAATTCATGTCAATCGAATAATACATCGTTGTTTTATTTGAATTTAAAGTTCTATACCTCTAAAAAACACCCTTTATAATATTAAAACCTGTTATTGGGCGTTTCGTGTCGGTTTATATGTGTGGACGATGTATTATCACATCTCCATCATTGAATGAACACTTAGATCATTTGAATCAGGTATTTACATTGTTGAGAGACGCAGGGCTAACCCTAAATAAGGAAAAATGCCACTTCGCACGTGAAAAATTCAAGTATTTAGGTCTCGTAATTAGTAAGGAAGGGATTGACACAAACAATAGTAAAGTGAAGGCAATCACAGAATTGAAACCTCCTAAAAATGGTAAGGAAGTGTCGAAATTTTAGAAATGGTGGGGTGGTATCAGAAGTTTATACCCAAATATGCTGATATATGTGAACCATTATATCGTTTAAAGAAAAAGGGGGCTAAATTTAATTGGTCGACAGAAGCACTGAATTCTTTTGATAAGATAAAACGAGCAATAATAGAGGTACCAGTTTTATAGTTGCCGAATTTTACTGAACAGTGTAATTTATTTACTGATGCTAGTGGGGTCGGAATTGGTTCTGTGCTTAATCAAAACCAGCGACCCTAATGCTTTCGCGTCTAGAACCCTCAATAAAGTGGAACGAAACTATACTGTTACTGAATGCGAATGTTTGGCGGTGAGGTATGGGCATTAAATACGTTTAAAACTTATTTCAGATCCCTGCTGGTGAAGGCAATCACAGATCACGCGGCATTAACAAAGCTAACGAATGGGAAAAACTTAGCTAGTCGAATGATTATAGATGGGCACTCAAGTTATCCGAGTTCAACATAGAATGGGAGCATCGACGGGATGTCCAAAACGTTGTCGCGAACGTATTATCTAGGAATCCAGTTGGCAATATCGATGGATCACAAATTTCGTGCGCAGCTCTTCGAACCCTCGCCTTAAACTCCCGAGAACAACTCATTCGAGAGCAAAGGGAAAACCCATCTATCGTTATTTAGAAAATCCTGACCATGATTCCGTTAATACGACTGTATGCGAGGGTTGGTTCCAGGATTTCAAAATTTTCGACGGTCTACTCTTTTACGCGAAATATTTTACAACTCTTGGAGAACTACGAGTGTATATTCCTAGATCGCTTCGAGAAACAATAATGATAGAATTTTATGATCTGTCATTAGCAGGCCATCTAGGAAAGAGGAAGACCTATTTAAAATTACGCTACACATGTTATTTTCCATATATGAGGAAATATATATTTAAATATGTATCAACTTGTGACCGGTGTCAAAAATTTAATTACAAAAACGCGCTACCAGCTGGTCGTTTAATTCCGATAGTATCGATTTACCCCATTGAAATTTTTTACGTTAGACCTATTAGGCCCCTACCCCGCATCCCGACTCGAAAGATATAGATTTTTAATAGCAATAACTGATCACTTCACTAAGTGGAGTGATCTTATTCCTTTACGAAAAGCTTCGGCCCAGGCCATAGCTAACGCCCTTTTTGAGAATTATATTTCACGTTACGGAGCTCCGATTTCTTTAATTAGTGATATCGGCCCCCAATTCATATCAGAGGTATTTGAACACTTAAGTCACAGGTTGGACATAAAACATGTGAAAACGGTAACATACAGGCCGCAGGCGAAGTTAAGGGAAAGAGTTAATCCCAATTTAGTCCAGATGATAGCATGTTTTGTAAAAGAAAATCACGAAAACTGGGATCGATTTATTCATGAATTCGCTTTCGCGCTGCGCACTTCAGTGAACGAAACAACAAATAAAACTCCGGCTGAGTTATTCTTAGGTAGAAAGATGATAACACCTTTTTGAAAATTAATAACTGTCACATAGGGTGCTGAATATGTAGGAAGAAACATTGAGAATTTATTCGATGAAGCAAGGCAGAATATGCGGAAACAACATAAAAATTGGAAAGAATATTATAATCGGAAAAGGAGGGATGTTAACATAAAGTAAATGATTTGGTGTTGTTACAAACTCATTTTATAAGTGCTGCGGGTAGAAGAGTGGTCGGAAAGTTTATGCCTAAGTTTGAAAGGCCATATAGAGTGTTGGAGGTTCGGAATAACAATTTAATTATTTGGAAGAAGGGTAAAAGGGTAACAGTTAATATCGACCAGGTGCAAGTGTACCGTCCACGATAATCCGACACGATTAGTTCGGACAGTCATGTTGAGAGACTATACGAAGGACAGAGGTCAAGTAATAGGTCAAGTAGATCGCAACAAGGAAAATTCAAAAAGTCTAGGAAATCCTCGAATGAGGAGAGTAACGGTCGTAAATCAAGTAAGGGTAATGCCGGATGGGAGGATCCCAGATTGAAACGTAAAGTAGGGTCAAATGGATCAAGGGACAGGAAGGATTTAAAGAGGTCCAAAATTTGCAGAAAACATTCTCTGCAGGGGTCCGAACATAGGGACTAAAAAAGACCAACCCCTGAACCAAAACAGGGGATAAAAAGAGCAATTTCGTCCTCGGTTTCATCTCGTAATCATAAATATAGAAGACCTAATAACCCCTCCCAGGGATCACAGTCCATTGCAGGTCCCTCACATCTAAGAAATGCCAAGCAGTGCAAGCCACCTACAGAAAGGGAGCAAGCATGACATGACCGGACAATACGACAAGGCCGGGGAGACCAGGACAACTACGAGAGGAACCAACAGGACAGCTGAGAGGAGACCAGTCCGGTCTAAACAAGCGACAGCAGTGAGACCTTGTCCATTATACCTACGCAGCCAAGTAAGACAACCCGAAGGATTTCCAGAGGAGCGGAGGAACAGCGGATTAGCAAGTATTCCACAGAACAACATCAGGAGAAGGAGCCTCAGTATGGAAGCCTTAGACGGAGATCCAGTGGATAGGAGCGAATAAAGGGCAAAGAAAAATATCAGGTTATATCGTTTCTTTCTTTTCTCCTTTCGAACAAGTGGTTGGAAGAATTATTGTAATGAAGCAAGTCACGGGCGGATTTTTAATTTAAGAAGCCAAGCAAAAGTGGACACTACAATGAGTGTGTTTTTTCTTCATGAGAAAAATCAGCTTTTATTTGATTTTTTTTGTATAAATATGGAGAAAAAAAACATTTGTAAGAATGCATTTGTTTACTTCTATGTATGACTTCACTAAGATGCGACAATTTCTTTGGTTGTTTGTTTTATTGTTTTTTGAAAAATGTTTGAAATTGTATGTATATATATATGTATATTTTATTTCACATCTGGTGACTTGGGACGCGGTGTAATTAGGTAGAGCTAACATTTAACACTAACAAGCGCAGCATGTATGGAATAGGAATGTTAAGGAACCAGATGATTCAATTGATGTATATGAAAATGTTCTGAAAAAAATGAAGGATTCTGTATATACTATAGATGTTTGTTTTTCACACAAAGAAATTCTCATTTAAGGGTAGCTGACCATGAGCATTGTATAGTGAAGAAAGAATCAAAATGCAAGTCAGAATATGTTTGTATAATGTTTAAGTAGATTTATAAGTACTAAAAAAAATCACGCAGGCAGGTTTTTTTACCATTTCGGTGGTTTTTCCCTCGCCTCATAGCCAAATAGGCGTGGTGTAGGGAATTAGAATTCTGTAAATGTTACGTCCTTTAAAGTGTAATTTTAGGTCGTAATTTTTTTCCCTTTCCCTTAAGGAAGGAGAATTTTTATAGTATCCGATTGGTAGATATATATTAAAAACGTCGGTACTATAAATCAAGTCTAGGATTTGGTTACGTAATTTATTTTCAGGCCGTTTGGGACCTTCGAATAAATCCCGTTTTCTTTTTGGAGGGGATTATGAAGAATCTGTACGGAACCTTTCCACTAATCTTTTTAGGCGTCTTTCTGGGGAATATAAATTCGCGTTTATTTCCAGTCAACTCCAAAAAGATGAACGGGATATTTAAATTTGATAAGGTATTTAAGTCGAGCGTTGCGAGATAGCAAGTGAGTTGATGGAAGACTATTGAGCCAGCCACTTTAAACGTATTCAAGGAGATTAGATTCGTCAAGACGTCGTGCTGCTAGACGTACCAGAAAGCTGATATAAGCCAGTGGTAAATATAATTCACGTACGCTTAAAATAAGAGTCAGTTTAAGCAACTTAGTTAAAGTTAATGAAAATTAAGAATTCGAATACGTGTATTTTTCGGATCTCCTACTTCGGTATACCTTACTTGAGCTTGAGCTTAGTTATTAATTAATTGCATTCTTAGTAATTTAATTTAATATATATATATAATGGCAAATCCCTTTAAGTGACGTAACATAATAGAATTATATTTTATCAGAGATTTTCTGAGAAAATTATAATAATAAAAAAATATTATTATTATTCAAAATGGCTCTTAGTGGTCCTTTGCCACAATCTTGGTGTTCAAGGTGAGACCCAGGAGGGTCTCCACAAATGTTGAGTATTTTTTTAAAAAATCATAAAAACTAAGCGATGTGATTTCGAACCCGGATACAAACATTCGTAATCCAGCGCTCTAACTGATCGCTCTACGAAATCTTCGGAAAAATTAAAATAAAAGACCTTAAAAATAAAGGAAGAGATATTCATTTTCTCCAAATCTGGTGATTTTCAACATTCGTAGGCGCATCTTCTTTTCTAGTGTAACCTTTCAGGAAACGTGACGGGCAGAGAGGAAAGGAATCGTTTGGCGTGAAGCAGGTTTTTGCCGCCAAAACCTTGGAAACATAAAAATTTGCATTATTTGTTAAATATGTAACGAATGGCAAAAAGATGGTAATAGAGCGCCCTCTGCGGGCCGTAAGGATAGTTAACGAGTCAGCCTCCCACCTCGGTGGGGAAAGGACGTGCCAATGTCCGCTTGTGCAAACCCCTTATTATTTGTATTGTATAGACTGTTTTTATGTATTTGTAACTGTGTTCAATCAGAATATTCCACCAATAAAAATTATTTTAGCTAGCCACCTTTCTGATTTTTGAGTACAGGTTATAAAATGGCGCCCTACGAATGGCACGAATAGTTAGTCACTTTTAATAGGACTGCTAGTCTAACAATATTATCTTAAATATAGTCGGTAGGGCCTATACCGACAATGTTAAATTGAGCCATTTTAGGTACAAGTTTCTCAGAAACTGTTAAATATATAAACTTCAAATTTTGTCTGTATATTAATTAGGCTTTTTATTTAAATACTAGTAAATATATTTAAAATATATTGTTTACTTTTTCAAAAAATTCATCGTAAAAGTATCACTTTGAAATTTTTGAAAACTGTCAAGTTTTTTACGATAACTGCTTTTCAGCAAAATATTTCAGGAAAATCTCCAAAAAAAAATAAGCTTAGTATATAGAGTTACGTATTATTTATGTGCAGTAAAAATTGCATGAGCACTCATTCTGTAGATTCTGAGAAAACTGTACCCGCAGTTTGAAAACAACCATTTTGAGATAATTGCATTTTTAGTGTAAAAAGCACTTGATCACAAAAATAATGAATTACAACAAGTATTTGCCCTATTTTATTAAATATTAGCTTATTTTCTATTACTTTTAAGGCTTTTTAGTTTTTCTTATACTTAGATTTCTCAGAAAATACATTTATAGCATTTTCACTTTTAAGCTATCGAGGTATTTTTAGCGTTTAATTATTTTACTCAAATTCTGTATCAATTTTTGAGGAATTTTCAGTTCTGATACATTACTTTCATCAAATTTTGACTATAAAGCATCATAAATACCATGTGAAAATGTGTCAATGCATGAAATTATGGCTTTGGTAATACATGATTATACACTATTTCGAAAAGTTTCATTAGTGTTTTATATATTCACCTGTTAACACAATGTTTTACAGCAGCAGAATTAAAAATTTTCTTTAAATATTTGGTAAATGGTATTCAAAACAACAAAAACATAAAAACAGATTTCTTGAACATGAAATTTATGTATTTTTATATATGTAACAAGCTATGTGCAACGAAAAAAGGCATTGCATTTTTAGATATTTATAAACCTTTTACTAAAAAACTATTGAACCCCAAAGCTTAAAAATTTGTATAAATACACAATACATATGAAATATATAGAAAAAATTTCCAGTTCATGCATACATTAGAAGTATAGAAAAAGGAATACACAATTTATTAAAAATTGTCATTTTCTGTGTCACGACATACGTTCATTAGTGAAAAATGTCTGAGAAATATTTTTAAAATTTTACATAAATAATAAAAACATACAATACATATGAAATATATAGTAAAAATTTCCAGTTCATGCATATGGTAGATTTATAGAAAAAAAGAATACACAATTTAATAAAAATCATCATTTTCTGTGTTACGACATGTGTTCATTTGTGAAAAATGTCAAAGAAATATTTAAAAAATTTTTGCATAAAGAATAAAAACACACAATACATATGAAAAATATAGTAAAAATTTCCAGTTCATGCATACGGTAGATTTATAGAAAAAAAGAATACACAATTTAATAAAAATACTCATTTTCTGTGTTACGACATGTGTTCATTAGTGAAAAATGTCAAAGAAATATTTAAAAAATTTTGCATAAAGAAAAAGAACACACAACAATATATATGAAATATATAGTTAAAGTCTCCAATTCATGCATACAGTAGATTTAAAGAAAAAAGAACAGACTACTTGAAAAATATACGTATTAATTAGAAAACACAGTAGCTTTTGTATAAATTTTTACCTCATCAAAAAGATCCTGCACTGTAGCCGGTTTTTACCTTATTTTTCTTAATATTATCTTCTTCTTTCTTTCTTTTTCTTCTTTTATCTTTTCTAATTTTCTTCGAGCGTCCAGAAAAAGCATAAATTGCTTTCATTAGTCTTTCCCTATCGAGAAGTTTCATGGCACTTACTGAAAATTCCCCTGGTTCTACGCCCATTTTTTGAAGCATTTTTAATTTCGATACATTACCATCATTAAAGGAACAAACAGCATCATAAACACCAAGTGAAAGTGTTTTAATCTGTACAAATGTTGCTTTGGGAACACGTGACCAAACGACATTATGAAAACTTTCATTCGGGTTTTGTGTTTTTCCATGCAAACATTTTTTCAACAGATCAGGATGGGAAAGATCTCTAAATATAGGACGCATTGCTTCAACAACAGCGACCGGAAGACAGTTTTTATGTTTGTAAGACTTACCTGATGCTTCAGCCTTTTTAAATCCACACTATGAATCTTCCCCGATGGGACAAAAACCATGTTGAGGATATTCATCAGTTGATAACTTATGCAGAAAAATGGCCCAGATAACTTGCCGCATATTCTGA
>BMAU01002930.1:0-65000 GCA_019973935.1 Trichonephila clavipes | reverse complement strand
TCCGTTTCCAATGGGTCAGAGATCATAAAGATCGAAGCATTCATTCATAGGTGACTGTTCTCTTCGCAAATGAATATTTACTACAGGGAAGTGGAGCCCAACGTAAAATTATCAAGCCAATATTTCTGAACACCTAGTTCATACAGAATTTTAAAGTGGTTTCTGAGGTGTAGATGCCGGCCACGAAGAAATTTTGGAATTGAATTTTTCCTACCGGGAAATTTGATATTTTAGATTGCATCCGTCTTCATGGTGCATTAGAAAAGTTACTCTATCTACGAAGCAGGGTAGAAGCCATTCGTGATAACTCTCAGAGAAAAAGGAAGGCACAGGAAAGACAATTCTGCTGGTTCCTTATTGAGAACGATGTTTAGGAACCAGAGGGGGAGTGTAACGACAAAAAGATGGTAATAGAGCACCCTCTTCTCGCCGTATGTATAATTAACAAGTCAGCCTGCCACCTCGGTGGAGGAAGGACGTGCTAATGTCCGCCCGTGCAAACCCCTTAGTTTTTGTATTCTATTAACTGTTTTTATGTATTTGTAACTGTGTTCAATCAGAATGTGCCACCAATTAAAATTATTTGAGCTAGCCACCGTTGTGATTTTTGAGTACAGGTTATAAAATGTCTCCCAATGCATGGCACGAATAGTTAGTTACTTTTAATAGGACTGCTAGACTAACAAAATTATCTTCAATATTCTGAACTGCTGGTTCATAAAGAATTTCTAAAAAGTATTTTCTGAAGTTGTAGCTGCCACCTACGAAGTTGGATTGTATACTTCCTACCAGGGGATTAGAAATTTTAGATTGCATTTGTCTTCACGGGGCATCAGTTAAGTTCTTTCTTTTTGTTTTTTGATCCATTTTGTCCTTTTATTGAATTTTTCTTGTGTATTTATACACTCAGGAACATTGAAAATAGCGACCCAAGAAGAAAGCATTGGATTGAAATGAAATTTAATACACATAATGACACAGAAGAGAGATTCACTTGATCTCAAAAACAAGACAATTAAACAAATACAGGGTGTGCAACGACACAAATACTGGGCAACTTCAATAGCGCGTTGGACCACCTCCATCTGCAATACATGCCGCCACACGGTCCGGCATTGAGTTGATTAGACACTTTATGTTGTCCTGAGGCAGATGGGCCCACAAATCTTGAAAAGCCAAGTCTAAATCATGTACAGAGGAACACGATGACATCTGCCGTTTTAGCTGACCCCACACGGGCTCCACAGGGGACAAATCGGGGTAGCGGGCCGACCATGGAAGAGTCTGAAAATGACGTAGGAAGTCTTGAGCAACTCTTGCTGTATGCGGACGAGCATTATCTTGCTGAAAAATTGCCCCTGGGAGACCATTTAGGAAAGGTCTTACATGGGGTCGAAGTATATCATCAACGTAACATTGGCCCGCTAAGGTTCCCCGCATCACAATTAAAGTGGACCGGCTATCATAGGCTATGAGCCCCAGACCATTACACCAGCTGTGCGGGCAGTGTGACATAGAACAGTGTGGGGGGAATTGTACCGCTCACCGGGGCGCCTCCACACCCATACACGGTTATCATCTGTCCCCAAAACAAACCGGGATTCATCACTAAACACAACCTTTTGCCAATCTGTGACATTCCACATTGATCTGGTTCTTCACCACTGTAGACGCAATTGCCGATGTTCCGGTGTTAAAGGGAGTGCACGGAAAGGGCGCTTGGATTTAAGATTTGCTTCTTCAAAGTGTCTGGAAATTGTTTGTTGAACAATTGCTACGCCTACGTCTGCTCCTATCGTTGAACGAGTCACTGTGGGGTCCACAAGTGCTTGCCGCACGATCCTTCGATCCTGTCTCCCCGTGTCTTCCTGGTCGCTCCAGATCCGGTTTTCCGCACGTGGGTACCTTCTCGTGTCCACTGCTCCCAACAATTTCTAACGGCACACTCAGAACGATCCAGCTGGCCAGCAACACGGAGCGTCTACCAGCCTGCAGTTTTCATCTTGATGATCAGGCCTCTTTCAAACTCGCTTAACTGTGAAATGTCTTCTAGCATGTTTACGTGGCATGTTTTGCTTACCAAAGCCTTCCTACAATCGGCGGGTAATCGTCACGTTTATGAATCTTCGAATTTGTGCTGGCTTACATAGCACCCTCTTTCTGATTGTAGCGCCATCTCGGCGTGTATGAGCATGCGTATTGGCACAAAACTTGGATCATTTGCATATCACATTACGCTGTAATTATTTGCAAAATTTCGCGGTTTTACTTAGCTTCCTTCTTGGGTCGCTATTTTCAATGTTCCTGAGTGCACTTTATGGTATATATATATATATATATATATATATATATATATATATATAATAACCACGATCTACTTTATTTGAGTAAATCTTTTCTCTAGCAAGAAAACTCTATTTTTGTTAATTTTTCTCAATACCTATGATTTATGACCATAAAGGCCGTATCACACGTACATTTTCCATGCAACTTTTTCGTCCAATTTTTTACCTAATCTGGGGAGAAAGGGTAGCCGTAAACAAAGTAACATGCTCTGACGTCAATCGTGCTCTATCTCCACATCGAAAATTACTCGCCGATTTTTCTGCTTCGGAAATCGAACATCCAAAGTTATTTCTTTTATTTCGTTCGCGCTTTTATTGATGGGTGTAAACAGAAATGGAGCACCATCCTGTTTAAACAGATTTAGGTTTAAAATGTGTGCATATAAAAATATTTCCTGACACATATTGATGGAAAAAAGAGAAAGCTAAATATTTGAATAATGTAACAATGAAAAGAAAGAAAAATAATTTATAATGCATATGTTTATAAACTAATTTTAAACAAATTAAAATTTAAAATATGGACTATTATTTGCAGCGCAGACGTGAGGGTATCAATAAAAATCATACGACAGCTATATAAAAACAAGCTGCAATTAAAATAAGCAAAACAACAATAAAATGAAAAGCTTTTAAATTAAATGTAAGCTCCATACACTTTAACAATATATATACCTTACTTGCTCTGTTGACTTTCCCCCCCTTAAATATAAGATTTCGTGTTTTTACTTTAAAGTAGTTAGAATTCCTTCCTGTTTGTCCTTATTCAAGCAACAATTCAAGTACAGTTGTATGGTGTTATTCGATACTATTAGTTGTGATAAAGAAAAAAAAATTTTTTTTCGTTTTATTTTTATAGTTATTTCAATTCTTTACTTCCATTTTTCCACAGTGGAGTGGAGTTTTTTATTTCCAGTTTACCATAACTATAATAACAATTTAAAACTTAATTCAAAGGATAACACGTTTCTTAGAATTTTCTGTTTTACCGTCGGGATAAATGCTTAGATCAGCATTGTATTTGTGCTAGTAGAAATTATAGGTACTTCTAACTTTAAAAATTTTCAATGATGTAACTTTCGAAATTAACTAACGATTGTTGAAGTTTGCATAGGGTTCGATAGATTTCAATAGCAATTTCTTGCAGCTTGACTCAAAAACACATAAATTATGTTGCGTGGTCAAGGGTAAACACTAAAAAGCAATTTAAGGTTTATACAGATGCAACCATCATTTCAATACCATCAGCTAAGGTATGAGATTGAGCCCTATCTTCTTAGATGTAAATCCCGATATAATGATGCTATCTGACGCTATGAGATTCTGCGCATTGTTTAATTTTATTCCAAGTTCAAAATACATATGAAAAGTATGACATTTTGAAGATACCCCCGAAAAAAAGTTTTCTTCGTGTTAATTTGCGGTGTAAAAACTCAATACTAATGAGTTTCCTTCGAAATTCATAAGAGTCTTCTTTTGTGTCCCCCATGCTAAGACTTATGTTCTTTTCAATTCTGTGCTTTGTAACTTAGTACATGAGAAGCAGATTAAGACGCTCGTTGTATGCTCCACTTCATGCAATGCATAACCCTAAATAAGATGCACAGCAACTCATGCTTATTGGCGGAATTTGATGAATAACTACTCTTTTGTAGGACTATCTCAATAAACTACATGATTTTCTGTGTTTAACATACTAAAGTTGGACGTTTCCTCAAGAAATGTTATTTTAGAGATAGCTTTTAACGCTGCTTATATTTTAAATGCGATTTCAATATTCTCCTATTATGGTGAGTAGTTAATAAATTCTTATATTTCTCAATTAAATATTATAATATATATTGTTACGATTTTTGTGTAAATAATTTATATTTGAGTGTTTAATGCATTTATATGACTCTGTGCTATACTTGTTTCATGTTAAAATTGTACTATTCAAAAGCAATGCCGCCCCTTACGTTATAATAGCGATTTAGTGAGAACTTGGCGAAATATTGGCGGTAGAACCAAGTTGGCATCATTTTTGGCGACCATGTTGGCGAGTTCGAAACCCTCTGGAATCTTCTAGAAAGTAGTAGATCTCTCCACTAGTGTCACGTTCAATGACACCAGCGTTTATATTTCTGGAAGTTTCTGTCGCGCCTATATAAAACGATGCTCGCCAGTACGGCGATGAGCCTTGATTAAGGCCAACGGCCCATATTTTCAAGAACTACCTTTGTCCAACAGATGGCGTTGTTTGCAACTCGGGTGACGTCAAAGTGATGATGTTTGTAAAAAGATAACCCTTCGTTGCTGTAGCAACGGGGCGTAGTTAAGAAATCATTGACAGATATAGTCGGTTTCAGAACGCAGTTGCAGTAAAATAAACAAACTATTCAAAACCATACAGGGAGCAGTGTGGTTGAATAAAAAAGGGGAAAAAAGAAAATTTTGTAAGAGTGTGCTGGCTTTTAGAATTGCCGCGGAAATGGGTGCGCAGTCTTTTTTTTTTTTTTATTATTATTAATCCGTGCATATATTTTGGGATATCCACAAGTGAATGAACAAGTACTTTTTCATTTTCTTGTGTATCATAAACATTGCCCATAGGGTTAAGAATAAAGATTGCATTTAGAAAGGAGTTTTAAGTTTTGGAGGAAGGATTTGATAGAGAGAGAGAGAGACCTCCAGTTTTATTTTTGTAGAGATATCTTTTTTATTTGTCTTAGCGTACTTATTTCAATATTTTTTGTTTGATAGGTATGTAATAAATTTCTATCTGCTCACAAATTGTATTTGAAATTGCTGTGTAAGAATACTCATTAGGTAAATAATCATTCTCAATTTGAGTCTTTCACAAGAAAATGTTACTTTTCTAAGAAAATAACCTAGAGCAATTTTTTTCACAAATAGAGTTTGTATAATTCTGTTTTCAAACATCTGTTTCTTGTTTTACAAATTAATGTTATTATTTCCGATACGCGTGAAAATGTGACAAAAATTTCGCTAAATTGCAGTCATCGCTAAACCTGAAAAAAAGTTAGTTAGTTGGAAAATTTCGTGAAATGGTGATTTATGTTTCAATAGAGTTTAAAAACCACTTAAAACAAATTTAAAATTCACATAACTGTACATTATTATAAGATTAATTGTTCCCACACCTTCTTTTTTGTAAGTAAATATCTACTTATTTTACATACCTTACCTATCAAAAAGAATTCGGCCAGGAAAGCAAGGGGAAAAACAACTTTGTTAAAAAATACTGAGTACTTCAAACTTTAAAAAAGTACTTTTGTATTATAATTAATGAATTTTAATAACATTTTCCAATTTTACGACTACAAGTAATTTTAAGGATACATATTTTACGACCAGTAATTTTAAGAATGGGTGTCCTTCAATTTAACTACTGGTTAAGTCTATTAATTTTGTTTGAGTGTTTTCGTTTTAAAAAAAATTTTTTCTCTCATTCCTTGCATCTTTACAGTGCACGAAATACCTCATCAGGCGTATTTTCTTCACACAATTCAAGTATAATCGTTTCAAAGGATATTACTTGCTCTTTACATCACGCGAATGTCCATAAATATTTCAAAAACAGAGAGAAAAAAATCGAATCCCAAGAGAAAAAGTTAGGGAATGCACCTAGCTATTTGGAGGTTATATGACGAAGAAAATCATAAAATGTTCTTGGTTCCAGGAAAAAGTTCGCGAAATAGAGAAATCCGCAAGATAAAGGTTCGCAAAATGGAAGGCCGACTGTATTATATTCATCGAATTAATTTCCAAATTAAGCTTCCTTTTTATTACACTTCCTTAAATTGGTACGGAATTAAAAACCTGTTTCCTTGTTGAATTTAATAATTGTTCTAATAGATAATCCGAGAAAAAGCATAAATATTGTTAAATTTGGAAACCTGGAAGAAATATGAACATTTTTAAAATATTGACTTAAATGTTTTAAAAAACTAGAGAGAGTTCTCAGATATAAATTTAAATGAAACTATTATTGAACAGATAATATATATATATATATATATATATATATATATATATATATAATGTATCTTCAAAAAATTTCAAAATTATCTTGAACAGAAAAAAAATTATTGAATAGAAAACCCTTTCATATCTCTTCCAAAATGAAAATATGAGAAAAAACACATTTAAAATCTGTAAAGGCATAAAAAAGAAACTAATAATGTCTGTAAATCTCTAATTTTTTAATGAGTTTTTTCCAACTGAAGAAGGTTGTAAAATAGCTTGTAATTTTCTGAGACAAAAATCGTTTTAATCTATAATTATATATCATATAGGAGCTAATCTCTGACTGCAATGTAATGGTATTAATAATAAATCATTATTATTGTTACTAAAATCAATAACTGTATGAATCAAAACTTGAATTTTACTTTACATATGCAGCATAGAATAAGTCTAATTGTCATACATCACTTTGACACTAGTGGTACTGCAATTTATGGTTAGCTGTTCTGTGACTAAGGTTTAATTTTTTTGATAAGTATGTAATTATCTTTTTATGGATCATGTCTAAGAAAAAGAATTTAAATTAATTATTTATACATTTTCATTTTTAAACTTGGTCTTTTAAATAAAACAACGTAGTATATATATACATATACATTACATACGTTCAATAAATGTATATTAATCACTTGAATTAATGAAATTATATACTGATGTATAAAACAACACTATGTTATAAGCACACACAGATTTCAGCTTTTATTAGTATATGTATTTTTATGTTACTAATAATTTTTGAATTGTGCGCTCATTGAAGATATTTAATTAACATAGTAACTCTTTTATAAATCAATACAATTTATTGGATTTTAAGGTAACAGAACACCTTCGAAGAAAATTTTTTGAATTAACCTGAATTTTGCCTGTAAATGCATATTGTATGACCTTATGGGTCTCTAAAATTAGAAAAATACCCAAGAAAAGTTTTGTTAGTGTACATTTTTAGAGTCAAATGGGTATTTTATAAAAAAAATAAGCAAAAATAAGACTTTACGCAAAACATGATAACTGAAAATAAAATAAATATATTGACATTTTGTAAATTGAATAATATAGCATACAACCTTATCAAGGGAATAGACTCTTATTTTGGTAATATGACCATTACGTGGGAAGTTATTGTGTTTCGAACTTCTATACATTGAAATTTTCTTAAAAGCTATTGTAATTTTTACTTTATTGCTATATAAAAAAATTTCTACTCAACACAAAATCTTAAGAATGGTCTATTCCCTATATAAGTATTTTAAAAACATACATATAAAATTTTTATTTCATTCAAGCATAACTTTTTGAGATATTGTGTTTTGCGGTAAGAAAAAATGTAAAAAAACTCATTTTGAGAAAACGACAAAAATAACATTAAACTCATCTGATTACAAGAAAAACACTTAATTTCTTATTAAAATGCACCAGATTTATAATTCTCCCCATCTTTGACTTCTAAAACACTAAAAAAAAAAATTTTTTTCTTTTTAAGTGCTCTTATAATTTTCCTGTTTTTCTTTGTTTTGGGGTCTGCATTATGAATTGATTCACGGATTTTGCATTTATATCTAAATGTTTATATCCCCGTAAGGTAAACACCCCAGGGTTTTCTATATTCATTTTATTAAAAACTTTTAGACATCCATTTAATCCTTTATTGAAGTGTATAATAGCATTATACGACCCAAATTTAATTGTTTTGAGCGAAACAAAAACTTCTTTCGGTACTTTTTGCCGAACTATTCCATTAAAACACTCGTTGGCATTTTACGTGCGTCCATGCAAGCACTTACTTAATATCTGTTTGTCGCATAGTTCTAAATATACTGGTTTAATTTTATTTAAAACATCATTTGATATACCAGCATATTTGTGGAACATTGTGTTCCATTTGCCATCCCCCGCTGAAAATAACACCAGCTTTCTTTCCCTATTGGGCATTAACCATGCATCGGTTTCTTATTACTTGATGCACAGTGATATAACGCAGAAATTACATTTTGCTGCATGGCATTTAAGTTACCGACATTGCTGTGAACAGAAATTCCGTAATAGTTTTGAAGTATGTCAATAAAATTATCAGTTAATTTGCCTTTACTAGACAGTCCTTTACTTATAGTTTTCACAGACGCGAACCCACTCTTTTGTACATGGCCAATGCACTCAAACTTGGTCACACTGTTTAATCCATAAATATCTTTCACACTCATGAAAGCTTTTGAGTCGCCATCCCCATAATATTGAGTGTAATGCAGTCTGCGGTTTTTTTCAGATCGAAGAAATATTCGGGAAGCCCCCACAATTTCCATTTTTGATGAAGAGCCTGTGAAATTACACTGACATATGTGGTCGGCTTTTGACGACTCATGTTCAGAGTTTCTTGGCATAGTCTGAAGTCTCTTACATGTTGGACAGTAGGACGACATAACTTCTATGTCTAACACCTTACCAGTATGAACTGATATTGCAGCAACACAGCCATTCATAGATGTATAGCCTCTTCGCTGCCATGTGCTATCCACCGATATGCCACATTTTACAATATCGGATGAGAGATTTTGTTTTTTCTCCATAATTTCAGTAGCAGCTTTTATCATGGATTCCTCAGCTACTTCCTGAACCACTTTTAAAAGCTTTGCTTCCTGATTTTTGTAAGCAGTTTTGGTTAGTCGAGGCAAATTTAATGTTGAGCATAATTTAAATGCCCCAGCAAAACCTTTGCCTATCTGCCGCATATCATGTACTAGCCTGGTATTTATGACAGGTGCACTACAACTTTTTTTGATGAAGCAAATGCAAAAAAAAGTCACAGCACTTACATTTTAGTGTAAAATGGGAGCACAATCCATATCTGGAATCCTCGAATAGTTCTACTTTTTCAGCAAAATATTTTGGGCATCAAAGTTGAGCAAAGGCTTCCACAATAAGTTCAAGGTCAACGATTCTGTTACCAAACACAGGACCAGGCAATTATTTCTTCTGCAGTTGACAAACTTTCATTTCCCAACAGCTGACAGTACATTCAGGAACTGCTGAAGTGCTATTATTTTTCGAAGTGTTTGTGAATTTATTACCATAAAATTGCCGCTTGCGCTTTTTAGCAATACTTTTAACTATTTTTAAGTTAAAATAAAACAATCAAATAAACTTTTTTATGCTGTCAATTCTTTCAGTGTGAAAATCAAACGCATATGTAAACAAAGTCAAAACAACAAACTTGCTGCCAGGTTTTACACATAAAAAAGGAAAAATGTATTTCCAAATACATTTATATTTATTCTTAAATGTTCTATTTTAATTTCTGACTAAATATTTGTATATTAATTATAATATTTAATGTCATATACTATGAAAGAGAAACGTAAACAAACAACTCGGCCACTTCCGGTTAGCAGAAACTATTTCGGGTCCGAGAAATTTATGATTAAGTAATATTGAAAAAACTGTAACTCGGCTTCTAATTAAGATAGAAACAAAATTTAAACAGATTTATAAAGATAAAAGATTGAATTTTAATATAAGACCAAAAACGAAAAATCGATATATTGACCAAAAATTGAGTTTTAGAGGTGTTCTGTCACCTTAAAATACGAAGAAGCCAACGAGCTGATTCTTTGGGATGACAAAAAAGAAGAAAAATTTTTTGGGAGGAGTAGATATTACTTTCAAACAGCTAAAGGAGACACATTAACAGCTAGAAAGCACAAGTTTTTTCTTGAATAATGTACGATGAGCAATATTCATCTTTGAACAGTGCAAAAGTACAAACGGGTCAAGCAGTCGTAAAAACCACAGTTTGCGCTTCTTTCCCTTCCACCCCCTCCATTGTGAAGGAACCAAGAGGGAGACACCAGATATTTTTTTGTCTTCAGTTGCTTCCCTAACCAGTTTAAGTCATCTAAAATGAAATTCTTAGTACACAGTTTTGTCGTATTTTCATAAATACCAGAAAAAAAACATTAATTTATAAAATAAGAAATGTGGAAATGTGGTTATAGAAGGTTATAACAATTTATGATGAAAAAGTGCTCTAATGACCATTTTCACAGAAAAATGACGTTTTCTTTTTAGACGTATCGAAACATATTATGTTCTTCATGAGAGTTTCTTATAAGGCAATTAAGAAATTCAAATTTAAGTATAGTTTGTTTCTACCATCTACATTTTCTTAAACAGGATACCACATAATGTAGCCTATTTTCTATTAAATGAAGCTGTTATTTGTTTACCAAACACACACACACATGCGTAAAAATTAAACAATATGTTAGAAATAAATTAGGAAAGGAGCTTATATAATTTTCTTTGAGACAAAAATCGTTTTAACCTACATTTATATTAATAGAAGCTAATATCTTATTATTATCTAATGACATTAACATCAAATTATTATTATTGTTACTAAAATCAATGACAGTATGTGCCTTAAAACTTGAATTTTCATTTACAATATAGAATATGTCAGGTGTATTGTTATGCGACACTTTTATCAAAGATGTAATTCAGAATTGGAGGAATGCGTAATTATTCGAATCTCGGCGTACACAGGAACGATGAATAGTGGGTGAGTGAGTGAATATTAACGTCGCACTGTACAGCTAGCTACACGAGGGCTTTTGGCGACGGACAACGTCATTTTGAACCATGGTCAAGTGACGTGGATAACACATGAGCTCTACCCATCTCCTAACTACCTCACCTCACCAACGGGATGACGTTTGAGCTCTCGACAAATATAACGTGCATCGCTCGACACGGCGGGTCTTTAGTGGTAGTGGACTCGAACTCGTGACAAGGTGAGCCACGGTCCGATACCTTAACCACTCGGCTACCACTTTCACATGTATATGTTCAAACCTCCTCCAGCTGGTGTGTTGTGGAAGTTAGTAGAGGGGGGCTAGCTCAGGTATCATTATCGTCACTAGATTATGGTTCATGATTAGGAGATCGGTTGCCAAAAGTCCTCAATTAACGAAAAAGTGTGACGTTAATATTCACTCACTCAACCCTTATTAAAAGTTGTAATATTATGTTATTAATAATTGTGCAAAATTTGTAATAATTGTGTGGTCATTGAAAAACATATTTAATTAACATCGTAACTCTTATATAAATCAATTCAAATTACTGGAATTGAAAAATATGAAGTGACTGAAACTCATTGTTTGGGATAACCAAAAATAAATAAGTAAATAAAATTTCTTTGCTCCCATAAAAATAATTTTTCTAACAGGCTTCAGTAGTAAAAGTATGAGTTAATAGCCATTTTCTTAAAAGAACCAATTATTCTCACAAGTATCTCCTTTATAAAAACAAAAAAAAAGGTTTTCGTGATGCTGTAATAAATTTACTTCTACTTAAGGTAAAGTTAATAATAAAAGAAACTACATCCTTACAACAACTATATGACTAGTAGTGAAAGTCAAAGGAATAAAAAAAGAGATCTTGCTTAAAGTTGGATCGAACTAGTCTATAATACTGAAAATGCCGGTCTTTCAGTCACAAAAACGGAATTAGGTATAATAAACTGAGATGATCTGAGATTACAAGTATTTGCAATGAAATGTTTTAAATGACCCTTTTCAAAAGGAAAAAATATTCAGGAAAATATTCTTAAATATAGAAATTATATTCTTGCACTTTTACTTCGTCTGAATACATGTTAATTCCCCCTAAGTTTTTGGACAAATATCGAGAACAAATGTTTTTGGATGAAAGAGTTCATTGATAGGGTTAATTTTGGACAATATTGCTAATCATACTCTTAAAAATGATTGGAATTTCTTGTATTGAATCCAATAAATTTTTATTTATATAATTAATGAACTACCACTGCTTTAACAGAATCAATTTTAGCTTCCCAACGGGTATCGCAAGATTGTCTTAGAGCAGTGCTTCTCAAACTTTCAATACTGGCGCCCCCCTTTTCAATCACAATTTTTATCGCGCCCCCCCTTATACATAATAATTTACTGGAGAGAGAGAATGCAATAATAAAACACTTCTACGATAAAGCAACAATATTTATTATAAACCGTACAAATTCATGACATAAGTATTAAATTTTGTATATGTTACTTTTAAGCAAAAAAAGTTAAGTAATAGGATAATTACTAAGTTATTTTTCCTTTCTCTGATTTTTAAATTGGAACATATTACAAAATGCGGTGGTTGCTTAGAAGACAAAATATAGATATCAGCTAAATATAGAAAATGAACTCAGAGGGTCAATTTCTTATAATTAAAACTCCTTTCAAAAACTTTGCTCTGTAAGACAAGCCCATGGAAGTAGCTAATAATTATTAAACTTGTTCTTAATTAAGTATTAATTAATTGGTCATAAAATACTCTGTGCACCACTCATACATTAAAAGCAGTGTTTCTCAAACTTTCAATACTGGCGACCCAATTTTCAATCATTATTTTTGTCTTGCCCCCCTGTACAACAATAATGTATTTACTGCAATAAAAATGCACTTTGAGAGAGAGACGCTAAAGTTACAATACGATCTTAATTATAAACCGTACAAATTAATACGATAAGTATATTAAATTTTGTGTATATGTAACTTTTAAGTAATATATATTTTAAGAAAATTACTTAAAATATATATTACTTAGAATTATGTTATTTTTTTCTTTCTCTAATTTTTAAATTGGAACAGATCGCAAAATGATGTATTTAATTAGATTTATTTCCTTCAACATTCATTTCTCAAAGTACAAATGTCATTAGAAAAATAGTCTAGTCAATGTCGCACACATCTGGTATTATCCATCACATCTGGCATTATAGGGTACGTTTGCGTGAGTCTGGGCAACCTATCGGACGTCTGCGCAAAACATGTAAAAATGCTTTTCCTCGTACAATTCCAGTCAGTTTTGGTCGACTCGATACTTCTAGAGCTACCGAATCTAGCTTGGATGTACATTTTTTTAAATTCCCACGTTAATTGTAATTCACGGTAATTTAGTATTTACGGCAGTAGATTAAAACAATATCATACATATATTTTTAAGTCGTAAGCAAACATTCGACCATAATAAAGAATCAACAAGTACACAGACGAACCAGCATGGTTCCGAAAATTAAATCAAGGCGATCTTCTCAAAAATACTTAAATTTTGGATTTACCACTACTGAAGTAAATGATGGAAAAAAAGCCCCAGCTCGATATGAGTTAAAACTTACAAATCTGTAGAACAACATGTGAAAGTTGTTTTTAAAACATGTAAAATCATTTAGCTATGTTGGCAAAGAATTTAAAAAGTATTTTCTGGATGAGGACAGCTTGGTAGCAAGTTACGAGTGGATTAGGGATCTATTTCAAGATACTCCAGAAAAGCTCTCAACACTTCCGAAGAATAAATCTTCATAGATTTCACAACCAGTGAAAAATTAAAAGGCAATTTTATAATAAATCGCTCTTTGAATTTGAGGTAGAGGTGGATGAGGAATTATCTGTACTGAAAAAAAAAGCACTTCGTTTACTATTACCATTTTCAACATCCTACCTTTTCCAAACCGGATTTTCTGCAGTGGATGCCTTGAAGACAAAATATAGATCTCAGCTAAATATAGAAAAATAACTCTTTAAGTGTCAATTTCTGATATTAAACCTTCCTTTGAAAAGCTTTCCTCTACAAGACAAGCCCGTGAAAAAGTCCCTAATAATTATTAAACTTGTTCTTAATTTAGTAATAAGATTGATTGATGGAATATTAACGTCGCACTGTTCAGCTGCACGAGGGCTTTTGACGACGGACCTCGTAAATTTGAACCATGGTCAAGTGACGTGGATGACACCTGAGCTGGCACCCCTCTCTCCTAACTACCACACACACCAACGGGAAAACGTTTCAACTCTCAACAGATTTAACGTGCATCGCTGCCCTACACGGCGGGTCTTTAGTGGTACTGGATTCGAACTCGTGACAAGGCAAGCCACGATCCGATACCTATACCACTCGGCTACCGCGGCCAAATTCAGTAATAAGAAATTATTTATAAAATACCTTCTTCAGTACTGATACATCAAACGTATACTGGCTGAAACACCTACTCTTCGCACGAGTTCATTTTTTTAAAAAATAAAACATTATTCTTGATATAATAGCTGAACTGTAAGGAGAGTAAAACTGTATGCACGACGTTGTATACAAAAATGTAAAATGATTTTTTTTAGATAAATGCTATAATTGTAAATAACTGTTTAAAAGAACTGTAATTTTAAACCTCACACAATTAGCATTTAGAATTAATGTTAAATTATGAAAAGAATATAAAATTCCGATGAAGAATAATTGTGTTACTTTTTAACATTTAAAGCGAGAAGACTTCAAAATGTTTTAACCCGGGAGCAGGCGCGTACTCGATACTAACATTAATGATAGTGCGGAGGGACTCAGTCACCCCAATCATTTGTTTAGAATTATTTTTACTGTACACGATACAAATCGGAATTCTAGTGAATATTTTAATTTATAGAAAGTATACTTACACCTTCTTTCAAGGACTATTCAATTCTTTGATGATTTGAGAAAAATCCAATAAAACTGAACTAAAATGATTCAAAAGTACAAGACCATAATAAAGGACGCAAATCAGACACTTTTCAATTATCCTACAGAAATTTTATAAACCAATCAATTCTTTTCCAAATATCGCAAAACTCAATTATTTACAATTTCCCTAAGCGAAAAGCAAACGCATAAAAGATGGGAGGGAACTAATATTGATAATAACCATACCATAAGATTGAAGGTCAATCAAATGATTAGCAAACATACTATGCAGCATGGCTGAAAAGTGAATCATGACTTCCTTTTCTTTTTCTACAACTAATGTACAGTATTTCAATAATAATTACAGTGGTGAATTGTTTATCTTAGAATTTTTCTCAGGGTCTGGATTTCGTTTTTCTTTTAACGAGTAATATTTTATGTTAAAACGTAATAAAAAAATCTCTCATTGAGGAAATACAACAAATAAAACAAAATGTTTTTTTTCTTTAATTTGGTTTTGGGATCAAAGATAGCTATTTGATGACGGAAAAAAGCCAGATAATAAACATAAATTATGTCAGTGTTGTTGTGTGTATTTTTTTTTATTATGGAAGAAAGCATTTTGTTTTACTTCTCTTTCCTGTTATTTTTTTTTAAAAAAAATCTTTAAATTTTCGATACGCTCGCGCCCCCCTTGTAGGGTCATCGCGCCCCCCCAGGGGGGCGCGCCCCACACTTTGAGAAACACTGTCTTAGAGTAATGCTTTAATAGAATTTCCCCTCTTTCTTGATGCAGAAAATAAGCATTGAAATATCCAGTCCCAATTTTTATAGTACATACTACTGGAAGTGAGATCACAAACTAAAAAATTACGAGATGATAGGCAAGGGGATTTCGTTACAAGGTTAATTTGTAGTTACAAGGTGACAGCATAAATCTTATTAAAAACAAAGATGTCTACAAATTTGGCTTTAAAAGGACATACCTTCATTTATCACCAATTATGGAATATCGTAAGCAAATTTTTAATTACTTTTTCAGCATGGTTGCCAATCTCCAAAACAAAAAAGAAAGAGGGGAAATAAGTTCCGGTTACCATCGAGGAAATTTAGAGTTAAACCTGACACAATTCCAAATGTTGAAAAAATTATTGAAGCACCAGATTTATTCCTGTCTTTAAAAGCATTTGTTTGTTGTTCATTTATTATATGTATTAATTAAATTTTAATTCAATTAACGTGTTTTTTCTTAAGTTTTAAATACCATACTTCACTTCAGTTAGAAATTTAAATAGCTTAAAGTAAGTAGATCTATACCACTTGTCATTAAATTGGAAAATCTGCAAAAATTGTGAATATTAGGTAAGCAGGGGTCTACCCCAAACCGAAGAGCATGGCAATGGGTCTATGAAACAAAAAAGTTTGGGAACATCTGTTGTATAGGATCTGCGTTTACTTTTCTTACTCAATGTTTGTCATTTTGAGTATTTCCGGAGCAGCGGTCTGCCCTCAGCGAAATGGGACACTTGCTAAGGACTGTCACAGTTATAAAACTGGTAAAAGTAATGCTAGTTCTTTTTTAGGGTGGTGGGGGTTAAAACAGCAGTAAATTTGGACCATGGAAGAGTTCTTAGTTTTGGACAAAGATCAGTGGTGAAATGTTTTTGACTCTCGAAACGCTTAGAACTGTAAGATATTTTGGGGAATCCCATTCCAAACATAGAAGAATATATCTTAAAATAATATTTAAAGTATATAGATAAACATATATTTTTGATATTATATGTAAGGACACTTTTAAAAAAATGTATTTTATTTTTTTTATTAAAAAATTTCATGATGTAAATTTAATGTTATTTACTCCTTGATAATATTAATTTTTGATCCAATTGTCACCAACGCATGTATTGCATTTAGTAACTGATATGTGTTCACAATTTTTTACTCAAACTGTAGGCGTATATGAAAAATTATGAAATTATCTGCACTAGCATTTCATATTCCGGGTTTAATTCGTTTTCATATTTTGTTTTTGTAACCACTCGCGTTGAAAAATATTTTTCACTTACTAAATTCATTTTTGTGAAATGTTCATAGCTGTGTGAGAAATTTTGTGTATTTTGCATGAATTAGCAATCTAAAGTTTAAAGTTATAGCTTAAATTGAAATTTTAGCATCGAATCTGTTGGTATGTTGATAAATTCTTCCATTTTCTTCATTATATGTGTTTTCCCCCGACAAATGTAAAAGGTTTCAAAACATTGTACTAATGTTTAAAATTACTTCATGGAACTCGGGATAGCAAACAATAGCATATACACAACCTACTAGATAAAAAAGAAAAGTTTTTAAAAATTCATTTATTATATTACAATAAAAGTTTAAAAAGTTTTTCAAAACAAAGTTAAATTATGTAGAAATATTTTAAATTTTAATGTATATCATCTTAGATAATTGTGGTTATACGAATTTCATGAGAACGTGAATCCATTTTGCATACACATTTGTAATATTTCTTTCTGAATTTTTTTTATATTGTGACTCGTGGAACCCCAAGGTTCTGTGGAACACGGTATGAAGATCAATTCTCTAGATAAATGACGAAGAAAAAGAAACTGTTTAATTTTTCCAAATAAATGATTTTTAAAGGAAGAATAGGAGGATTTAAAGCAATGGAAAATTAAATTTCACATTGTAACGGTTCTCTTACGTCATTACTGGGTAAACCAAAGTATTTTTTGACCGAATCTCAGGGTAATTAAAATAGTTTAATGACATAAAATAACACAGTTACAATGGACAGACATTTAGACACAATACAGGTTAAACATTTAGAAGAAATAAGGGGAAATTAAATATATTACATAGTCCAGGATTGGACAGTGCACCGAGTAACGTTTACTCATTCAGTTTCCAACTCTCTCTGGTAGTAATACAGGGCTTCGCTCGGTAACACTTCCGTTACAAGTATCGCCATCTACATTTCGGACTTCGAATTAAACCATGTGTTACAGACTCCCCCTCGGGTTCCGTTGACGTCTCGGCTCAGAACCAGGAGATAATTTCTTTTTTGGGTGTCCTCTTTTCTTTAGAGGAGCAACAAATCCGGTGTTTCTTTCTGTTTCAGGTTCTTGATAGTCCTTTAAGGCAGAAACAATGTAAGTTCCAAGGGCTTGATCTGGGTTGGCCGGGTCGGCAATCTCATAAGTTACTGGTGATCTCAATGTGAGTATGAGGTAAGGACCTTCTCTCTTGGGCATAAATTTCCTGCTCTTGTTGTTACGATTTATGTGATGAATGGTCACCTAAACTTTGCCACCAGGATTATAATATTTTCTTCTTCGTCGATCGAAATTTTCTTTCTGACAATCCTGTTTCTTTACGGGATTCATCCTGTAGGGGAACGTTGCTTATTGGGGGTTGATCACCCGTGTCAAAACGGTGTTCAATGAAAGGGCTGAGCTCTCCCCCTGGTTGGAAACATGCCTCATTTCTATCCAGGAGTATATTGATTTTTCTTGCCTGTTCTGCAGATAGAGTTTTACCTTCATTCTCTCGAAGTTCGAATGCGTTGAGTGTTATATCTTCTAATGTCTTCTTGAAGAATTTGTACTGTTTCCGAGGATCTCCAGAAAAGTGCCATTTTCCACCCTTGACGTCAAGGACGATACCAGCTGCATTGAGGAAATGAAGTCCAAGCAAAGTCTTATTTCCTTTGACATCAGGCAATACTAGAAAATCTGTAGGAATAACTTTGCCTTCAATGTACAGGTCGACGACAGTACTCAGAGCCATAATAGTCTGTCGAATTCCATCAGCGCCATCATAAATGAAATCCTTTTGTTTGTAAAGGTGACATCATGGTCTTGTAGGAATCCAAAGGATCGTTCAAATCCGCCCAAATATCTAGAAAGTGTTCTTTGATATTTGCTGGACTTTTTCTTTTTATCTGATCAGCAATTATTAGACTTTTAAGTTGATCAAACGTGGTTATCTTCAACTCTTTGATCCAACCTTCAAAATAAGAACTTAATTCGAAATAAAAGTCTCGCCATGTCGAATCTGGGTTTTTCTTCTGTTTCGAAAAGTACTGCCTAAACCTATCCCCTGAAACTCGAAATCTTTTGAGAAGCATTTCTTTTACCTTTTCATAGTTTTGAACATCCTCTTCATCCTCTCTTGCGATGAACTGAGCTATATCAGGTGGCAATGAGCCAATCAGGTATGCTGTCCAAGTTTTTTCAGGAATGTTCAAGAACTTCACTTGATGTTCGAAAATTGTCAAGTATAGACCCATTTCATCTTCCTTCGAATTTAATCTCGGAATAATTCTATTTAACTCAAGCTTTGGGTTTTCTAGCTGTTGGCTTGTAACAGATGCTTGTGACAGCTTATGCATTTTAAGTTGAATTTTCATTTTTTCCAGTTCGAATTCTCTTTCTCATTGCTGAGCAACAACCACGGCTTTCTGTTTCTCCTCCAGTTCCGCAGCTTTTTGTTTTTCTGTTGCAGTACGTTCTTCCACAATGACGCTGAGCACATCTTTGACGAATTCCTCATCATACCTGTCACTGTTGGTTATGATATCTTTTAGTTCAATAATTTTGAGATTGTCCGACGGAGCCAGACCCAATTCTGTGGCCAACATTCGTAAATCCTCTTTTCTGGACCTTCTCAAAAAAGCCCTTTTTCGTCACTTTTAGACTATTTCAAAGTTAATTTAGTAAAGTTCAATTAAAGTTAATGAATTAATGTTCACTGAAAACTGTTAATTCTGTGATCTGAAAATATTATAGTCAAACAATTCTTATGCACTTAAAAAAGTTTCCGATACATACAAAAAATACTCTATACTATAATACACTTTTCCTGAATGAAAATATAATTCTCTAATTTCAAAATGTGCTAATTAATTTTCACATCCATATTAATGAGATTTTAAAAAATGAAACAAATTCTTCAATATCAACTATCTTCTAATTTCGTACTTCAAAATCAAAATAATAATATTTCAATAATATTCATTATTAATCAAAAGAGTTTCAGCAATTAACATGAAATCATTTAAATTAAATCAAAGAAAAATTTCGTTTTCGTTAACTTAAATCAATTAAATTGTTTTTAATCAAAAACAATTCAAATACGTTTAAATAGAAATACCATTCATAAAGTATTTCATCCACTCCGAAATTAACACTATTACAAACTTGTTTACACTTAGAAGTACTTGAAATTATTTTCCAAAAAATTTTATATAAAAAGCATAAATGTTTATACTTTATAAAAACATACAAGTTTTCAAATGTTGTAGTAATACTTCGTAATAAATCATGTACTTCACAAAATAATTATTTTTATATTAGACATAAAAAGTAAAAAAAAATATGATAAAAATTGACAAAACAAGAAAAAATTGAAATCAAACAAGAATCACAGTGAAATTATTTGAATAAATACAAATCGCAATAAGTTCTTGATAATAAAAGTATATACATATGTTAATAGCATTAAATTCTTAATTAGTAAGAAAATATACATTCATAAATAACCATCAATTAGCTTTAATGAGAACAAACAATAGAATTAAAGTTTCGTTTTCAAAAAGTATTAAGAATACTGACAAATAAATAAGTGAAAATATCACTTGAAATTCAATTACGTTACTATATACTGTAAGACACAATACATACTAAGAGCAATAATATATAATCACTGTTCTTATACAGAATAACAGAGCAAGATTATTTAGAATAAAGAAAACTTATCTGTTCACAGGTTTTATGGGTGAAAACAATATTTATTCGCAGGGTTGCGAATTCTCTATTTGTTGTCGGGTGACAACGCCTCAACCTAAGTGGTAAAAGCGAGAGAAAGTTGGGAATTGTGCTGAAATTGGCCCGACGTTGGGCGCCAATTTGTAACGGTTCTCTTACGTCATTACTGGGTAAACCAAAGTTTTTTTGACAGAATCTCGGGGTAATTAAAATAGTTTAATGACATAAAATAACACAGTTACAATAGACAGACATTTAGACACAATACAGGTTAAACATTTAAAAGAAATAAGGGGAAATTAAATATATTACATCGTCCAGGATTGGACAGCGCGACGAGTAACGTTTACTCATTCAGTTTCCAACTCTCTCTGGCGGTAATACAGGGCTTCGCTCGGTAAAACTTCCGTTACAAGTACTGCCATCTCCATTTCGGTCTTCGAATTAAACCGTGTGTTACAACGTTTTAATCTGCTGTATTAAATGAGCAAACAGTATGATAAATTTTACTTTTATACGACAGAACAGGTGTTGGGAACCTATTTCACGCGTGCCACATGGGGCACGTGACACAATTCTCAGTGGCACTCTGCACTACTCAACAAATATGTCAATTTTTGAGAGGATGGAAGTAGATAAATTTGTAATGGCCCTCTTATTTGACAAAGATATCCAGAACTATGGACAACTACGAAATTTCGAAAAAATTGGAAAAATAACTCCAAAGATAAATGTACAGCTATTTTGAAAGTTATTGAATGTCATTGCTGAATAGATTTAATTGTTTAAACAGAGAAAATTGCACGCACTCTGCTCTCCGCTTTTGGTTCTTCTATCTGACAAGTAAACAAAGTAAAGTAAATAAACTTTTTCCTCATAAGAAAAATATTTCGAGCCCACATAGAAAATCAACAAAGAATTGTCTCAATTTTCTTCTTAGACAAATTTTTCTCTGTGAAATATAATTAAATATTTTTCAAACACAAATACGTAAATAATAATTTCATTATATAACTTTCAATTATGAACAGTAGTGTCAATAGTATCACGTGTATTTCAAAAATATTCAGACCAATTTTAAATGAAAAAAGTGCAAACAAAAGAATGAATATTACAATTTTTTTCCGTCGTTTTCTCAGTACAAATTCTGAAGTATATCTCAACGTTCTTAAAAGCGTTGCATAATAATAGACATGATATATTTTATGCTGCATATATATATATAGATTAAAAAACAAGTTTTGAATCTCATATAATTATTGATTTTAGTAAAACAATAACATCAATTTAATATTTATACCGTTAGATAAGCGTAAGAATATTTAATTTATACGTATATTTGGTAACAAAATAATAATTTCATTATTATGCATAATACATGACTCGACTGGACTACAATTCTTGACTATTACATCACCTCTGCTGGTTATAGAATTTAGACATAAACTTACATTTTTAAAAAAATTTTAATTGGTGCTAGATATATACAGTTTTTCCCCCGAATCTAAGCCACCATCGATTCTAAGCTGCACTCCAAATTCTCAACAAGTTTGTGTGAAAAATGAAAAATAGTGTAAAAGGGTTTATCTATATCAAATTTTACGAAATTAAAATAAATTTAAAATGAGAACTAAAAAGAAAAGTGAATAATTATTTATTTTATCAGTATTATAAACTTTAAACTACATACATGCCCCCGTACAGGCTCTAAATACCCCAACCAACAAATTTCTCTCCCTTCGACTCTAAGCCGCACCCGATTTTCAGTAGCATTAACATTGGAAAAAAAGTGCACCGGAGATGCGAATCAATACGGTAATTCCTCTGCTTTAATTAAGCATTCACCAATAAAATCTTCTTTAGTAAATGATTTCGATCTGTGTTTGCGATCAAAAGCGATATTATATAACTAGTTTTTACTGCAACTGTATTGTCTTCAACAAATTTAGGTGGCTGTAGTAGCCATGCGGTCAAAGGAACGAACTCGAGCCATGAGTTTGAGCCTTGCACCACAAAGCCGATGCACATTAACCCTCTAACTGGATATCTTCCTCCTGAAAAGTTATTCCGAAAGCGTTTAACTCTTATTTTGAAGTTCGCTTTAAAAATGCAACAGACTTCTTTCCTTTCCCCCTTTTGGAACTTGGGAGGTCAAACGGGGACAATTTTATGACCCATTTCGGTCCCTTTGTAAAGTAAGAATAAGAGATCAATCGTTTACAGCTAGCTGTTAAGTTGCCTTGGGCAATCTTCTTTGAAACCTGTAGTGGAATTCGTGTTTCTTTCTCCTATATGTACTGTCACAGTAAAATTAAAACAAAAATAAAGTTTAAAAAAAGAGGAAAAAATGAAATTAATAGTATGTTAGAAGTTGAAAAATAATTATATTTTCTTCAAACAAAATATATTTTTCTGTCATTTTTTAAAAATTAAAAAATATATATATATATTTTTGGTATTGCGATTTGAACCAGAAAAAAGCATCCTGTATTCATTTTTGAATATGAGAGCAACAAAACGCGCTCACACTTTCCTGTTTTTTAAAAAAAGTAATGACGTAAAAAAAGAACAAAGGCCCTATCTCATTTTTTAAACAATAACACAATAAATGGTACACACGGTGATATACATACGTTGATTATATTTATGAAATAAACCGATGTTTCTCTATTCAGTTATATTTTTAATTTAAAATAGCATAAAAAAGGATTTCAATACTTTTAGTTTATTTTAATTAAAATCATACAAAAGATATTTTTATGTTAACTGAATATTTTTCGGAAAAAAATTAAATTTTCCTTCCTAGTGTTCTCTTTTTCGAACTTCTTGTATTAAAAAAAAAAATCCTTTTCTACATCGGCATTTGTGATGGACATAACACACATTCAGTCAATAATTTTTAATTTTACTGGGGGATATACTTCTTCAAATGCGCATGACAGTACTTCTAACCATTTTCTACTCAAGTTAAATTTCTTATCTTTATGTTTCTTTTATTACAAGGAAAAATGTCACACATCGATAACTACATTTTCACACAATTCAGTCATTACAAATTCTATTCTGAGAAAAGTTCTCCCTAATTAATTTTGTCTTTCAAAACAGTACACTTAAAACAATTTTGTTCAGTGAAGTTAACCGACAGTTCCACTATGTATTCATACCAAATTTTAAAAACAAATTTAACACTTGAAAATGTATCCTGTATTAAATTTTTCAGTATACACAAATATTTCCTGCTGTAGGGAAGATATAGTATGAGAGAGAGATGTGGTGTGCGGTTGTGAAAGAATGTTTTCGTACGCGTGTAGACTATTTTTGAAAATTTAAATATCACTGAAGCTGATCATATAACTGCAAATGAGCCTTATTTTTATAAGTACTGGTATCAACGAGAAAAACACTTTACAATATTAAACAGCCTATGGGTTTAGACTCAATATCAAACTATTCGCAAAATGGCTTACAACTTCTATTCAAATTATAAAGAAACTGAAATATAAATATATCTTACTGCAGTCAAAAATATTCATAATATGTAAATATCCTATTCCTCCACTTATTTCAGTACATTTTAAAACTATAGCTGAATGCAATTTTTTTTATTTATAAACGAGGCATAAAAGCTCACACAGTCATAAAAATGTCTTTTTCATTTTTAAATATACTACTATAAAACGTATATGGATTGTAAGATCAGTTGTAAAATCCTAAAAGCTTTTAGAGGAGCTAAAAACATGTAATTTTGGATTGATCAAATGTTTAATATAATACACAAATATACATGTTATTAAGCGAATACATTTGAAAAATCAAACTTCCTTCTGAAATAAACGTAATTGAAAGAAAAATGTTTAATTGCAGTGAGTGGAAATACATGTTTATCTAAGGGGTATCCCCAAAGTGAGGTAATCCTCAAACTTAAGACTCAAACTCAGAAGCACAACAATCCATGAGGGCCAGGAACTACTGTGCCCATCATAATACACGTGACCATTGGACGCTGAGGTGCATGAACAGATGTCCCGATTTGGTGGTCTGTCTGAAGAGAGACCTTCAGTGTTTAAGACCCGAAGCAAGCTTGGTACTCATTTATCGACCCAATGTAGCGGGGATGAAAGGCAGAGTCGACCTTGCGCAGCCCGTTAAGAGAACCCCAGACCTGTGGTGTGAAGCACTATACACTTTCACTCAATCCTATTCGGTGAAAAATAAAATTTAATGTTAGAATCTTATATAAATCCCTAATGAATGAGGGAGTCCAAACTTTTTTTTAATGTAAACAGTTTAGACGGAAATGGTTAATTACGAACATTTCACAAGTTGCATAAATTAAAATTAACCGTTATAGTTTACATACATTTTTAAGGGTGCAAAAGGTGTATTTCGGCTGCACGAATTAATTTTAAAAAGAATACGGTTACGAAAAAGTAGTACAAATCTATCTAAAGTAGGGTTGGTTACCTTAGATATTGTCAAACACAACAATGTATTGGAAGCCCATTCCACAATTCGTTGTTATAAAAATGTATGTAAAATTACAACATTTAAATTGCTTTTGTAATTTATATATATATAATTTTTCCTGGGAGCTTTAAAAGCTAGAGCGGCATCCATCTAAACCGCGGTTCTCTCTCTCTGTTTTTCCAGATCGCCCCTGACTAAGCCGGCTCTGCCATAGTAAGTGAAAATGCCGGATTTTGTTTGTCAAGATCATTTTATAGCAGACTGCATTTTTCATGTATTTTAGATGGTCGTTTTATATTTTCTACATCAATATCTTAATGTCTGAATTTAAAATTACATAAAATTCTTGACATTCGCATCAATGACCATGATAATTTTTATTAGTATATGAATGTGTCATCAAACGATTACATGACTAATATTAACATATTATTTTAACCATTTAATTAATATTAAGTACAACATAACGCACACAAATTTTCTGAACTTTAAAATAAATATTTCGAAAACTACTTCAGATATACTCAAAATTTTTTATTCCTACGCTTTAGCGCTTCTCAGTTTTGCTTCTATGTTAGAATTTATTGTAATTGTATATTCATCAATTTTTTTAGTATATTTTTTGCTCTTAGCAGGCGGTTTTCAACTGAATTGTATGAAATCTTCGAAATATATTAAAAGATACCAAAGAAGCTATATAATAAAATTTGAAATTTTTATTATACTCAAACAATTGCTAAAACTTATGGTAAATAATTTTTAACTGCGCGATGCATTTTTTTTTCGAAATTTCAAATGGAATTTCTAACATAAAATTTCTAGCTTTATACGGTCGAGATTTCAAAAAATATCCAGATTTTAATTAATTAATTAATTAGCCTTTAAAAAAGATAAATGTTGAGGTATATTTTGTATAAATAGATATTTTTGAACAATATATAATTCGAATGTTTTTCAATAGCTCGAATTTAAAATTGATTTTTATGTTTATTTATATGCATAAATGTCTACTGTAAATGTTTCCGTATATTTTTGATTACCATTTATTCAAACATTCAAGTTATAAAAAAAATGTGTGAAAATCTTCATTCATGTTGTCTTTGATGTAAACTGAAGTTCAAGCACTTAAAATTCAAATATAATTCGGTGTATTTTAACAATATATAACCACAGGCACTGTACTTAAACTTACCTGAACACTTAGGCTTTGAAATCTAAAAAAAAAAAAAAAAAAAAACTAATAAATCTTAATTAGTTTTTTTTTCGTTATTATTTTTATCAAAGTTTAAGAAAATGTTTCAAATGATTTGATGAAGTTTAAATTTATTCATTTTTAATGGTTGGAAAATTGAAAAGGTTTCAAATTTTAAAGAGTTTGGTGTTTTATTAATTTTTTCGGTATCTTATAATAAAATAATCATGTTTCAAAAACTAAAAGCTTTGATTAAAATAAGAAAATTGAAGCGAAAGAATATACTTAAAAAAATATATAATTTGTCTAACTATATAAAATAGCAGATTGCATTGACACGCCCCAACTTTTTTTTTTTTTTTTGCTACAGTTTCAAATTAATATGAAACCAAAAGGGAATTGTAACATATTTTACTTATGCGTTGGGACTTTTCAAAACTTAAAATACGAGGTAACGAATAAACACTTCCTTGGGTCTAAATAAATTTCAACTCGATTTTTTACGATTGCCCCAGGGTCAAAACACGGGGTTTCGTTCGAGCCATAAAACTTCCTATCAGTGTCCTGCTGTGTTGCTTCCACTGTCCCAATTATCTTTCAAGATGTTAAACCTTTAAAAGGGGGAAAGAATTTCAGAAAAGTGCGGCTAATCCGCTTTTGAAAACGTTACTTGAATGCAGAAAAATCTGTGCAGTGCATTTTCGAAGCATCTTTACACTGACGGAATTTTCCGTGCTATCCTGTTACAGGGTTAACTATATCGAGGCTCAAACGTATTCCAAATGGTGTCGTTTAGAAGTTTAACAGAACTAACATACCGCCCCACATTGCACTGGTTTAACCATGCAATCATTGTTACTAAATTAACATTCATATTGGTTACATTTAGAACACTTTACACACATTCAACACTTGACAATTCTCAAGAAATACAATTACATAAATCATTATATAAATGCAAGATTTCACAAATAACAATATATTTTTTTTTTTATACAATACAAAATCACTTTACTAACAATGAGTAAATTTACACACCACCAATGGTACACTAAATGAAAAATTCAAATTATATTTAAGGATCTTCCATTGGTAAAACACAAATTTTTGATATGGCTCTTTTACATGTACTATACTGAGTTTTAATTTTCACTACACGCACTTTTTTATCTTCGCCATAATACAATTCTACGATTCTACCTAATGCCCATTTATATGTTGGTAAATTTTCTTCAATTATTAAAACCAAGTCTCCAATTTTAACGTTATTCTTCTCAAACATCCATTTTCCTCTCTGTTGTAATTGATTCAAGTAATTACGACTCCAAAATTTCCACATTAATTGAACTATCTTAGTTATTTTTTGCCACTTTTTGAGATTACTCTCTTTACATTTTGTCAAATTAGGCTCTTCTAGCGAATTTAAAGACCTATTAATTAAAAAATGAGCTGGTGTAAGCACTTGGAAATCATCATCATTGTTTGATTGGGGGCAAAGCGGTCGAGAATTTAAAATTCCCTTAATTTGTACAGTGACCGTAAGTAGTTCCTCGTACGTTAAATTAATTCCATTCACAACTCTTTTTAAGTGATATTTACATGACTTTATGGCCGCTTCCCAAAGACCTCCAAAATTGGGCGACCTCGCAGGAATAAATTTCCACTCTATTCCTTCTGCTGCTAAGTAATTAGCTAATTTTTCGTCTGGTTTTCTGACTATTTCAAGGAGTTTTTTAATTTCATTGCTAGCTCCGACGAAATTTTTACCATTGTCCGAAAACAGTTTTGCACATTTGCCTCTTCGAGCTATAAACCTTTTCAACGCGGCAATGAATGCTAGCGATGTTAAATCTGATACTAACTCAATATGTACCGCTTTAAACACAAAACACACAAAAATACAAATATACACTTTAAACAAATTTCCTTTACGTTGTCCTTTATTTTTAATGAAAAAAGGACCAGAGAAATCTACTCCTGAACAATTAAATGGATAATCAGTAATAAGTCTCTCTTTTGGCAAATTACCCATAATTTGAGTTGACACAATTGATTTCGCTTTAAAACATACAATACATTTATATACAATTTTTCTGCACATTGACCTACCATTCAACGGCCAAAATTTTTCCCGAATATGATTCAGTAAAAAGATACAGTTGCCACATGTAAACATTTCTTATGAAAATATTCTATTATTATTAAAGTTAATCTATTATTTTTTGGTAAAATTATCTGGTGCTTTTTATCGAAACTTAACTCTAAGTTACACAATCGTCCTCCTACTCTTAAGACACCGTTGTCATCTAAAAAGGGATTCAATGTCTTTAACTTACTGTTTGGTAGCACACTTCCCTTACTTTTAAGATGGTTAATATCACTGGAAAATTCTTGCTCTTGCACCTTTTTTACCAGATATGTTTCAGTTTTCTCAAATTCTTTTGTTGTGAGTGGACCAGCCACTTTATTTATTCCCTTTAAATTTTCCACGAACCTGAAAATAAAACTTAATACACGTAAAATAGTTATATAAGTATTTCTTAGATTAAGAAGATCGTTTAAAAAATCATTAACATGAATATTAAGCACCGATTGAAAGTTTTCAATTTGTTCATTAACACAGTTTTTCAGTTCTGAATTATATTCATCTAGCTTCTCTCTACAGTTTATAGTTCGATTTGGATAGTCATCACCTGAAAGAAATGTTGGTCCATTAAACCATAAGTTTTGTTGCAAAAGTTTCTCAGGATCGACTCCTCGGGAGACTAAGTCTGCGGGATTTTGATCAGATGGTACGTGTCTCCATAACTGATTAGGATAGAGTTCTTGTATCTTGGCAACCCTATTTTGAACAAAGGTCTTTAAGTCCATCGGTTCCTTTCGAAGCCACGCCAAGACGATCATCGAATCCGACCAAAGATATACTTCAGCAGTTTCTAGTTGTAAAGCAGCTACAACTCTTTTCACAAGTTTTGCCAATAGCACTGCAGCACACAATTCAAGTCTGGGAATTGTCAGGCTTTTAATAGGCGCTACTCTCGATTTGCTTGTGATTAACCGAACTAAATTTTCACTCTTCAAATTTTTAGATTTGCAGTAAACTGCTGCACCGTAGCACCGCTCTGAGGCATCAGCAAAGCCATGGATCTCAGTAACTTCTGGAAAAGCGACAAGAATACGCCTTGGTATCTCTATATTGTTGATATTCTCTAAAGATACTAGGAATTGTTGCCATTCTCGATATTCTTCAGCTGGCAGAAGGTCATTCCATTCCAATTTGCTTCTCCACAAACGCTGGAGGAAAATCTTTGCTTTGGAAATTACTGGTGCCATCAGTCCAACAGAATCAAAGATCTTGGCAATAGTAGACAAGACGTCTCTTTTAGTATAAGAACTGTTCAAACAGACTTTCACTTTAATCAAAAAGCAATCTAGGTTCAGCTTCCACGACACTCCTAACGTTTTCGTCTCTGTTAAAGTTGCAAAATTGTAATTCTGTTCGGGACCTGGTGACAATTTCTCGTGATTGGCGCAAAGTTTATGCAACGCCATTCCAGCACTTTTCAAAATTCCTTTTAATTGTTGTCTGAGAACAATTGCCTCCTCTCTAACGTTGCAGCACCACAAAGGACATCGTCCATATACAAGTTGTTCCGTAAAACGGAAGCTGCTATAGGGAAGTTAGCCTCTTCATCCATCGACAATTGGGTTAAAGTTCTCTGTGCTAAGTAGGGAGCACTTACAGTGCCATAGGTAACAGTCGAAAGTTCGTAAATTTTGGGTGATTCATGTTCACTTTCACACCAAACGATTCTCTGCAGATTACGCTGTTTAGGGTTAATTAATATAGTTCGATACATCATTTTAATGTCTGCTGTAAATGCATACGTGTAAGTTCTGAACCTGAGCATTTGCGCATATAAGTCCTCTTGTATCACTCCTCCATTATATTGAATGTCATTTAAAGATATTCCATTATCAGTTAACGAAGAACAGTTAAAGACAACTCTAAGTTTTGTTGTGGACTTTTCTGGACGATAAATTCCATGATGGGTAGCATAATATGCGATTTTTGGTTCAGTTTCGTTAGTCACTTCCTTCATGTGACCCAGTCTTTCATAATCTCTTAAAAATTCACGATATAAATTTAAATAATTATCATCTCTAGCTAAGCGATTCCAAAGCGATCCAAGTCGTTTGAGGGCTATGTCTTTCGAATTACCCAAACACGAGGGTTCCTTTTTTAAGGGCATAGATACTACATATTTACCTTCTTTAGTTCTAAAATGAGTATTCGCGTAATGTTCCTCACAAATTAGCCTTTCTTTATTTTTAACTATTGGTTCCTCCTTCTCCTCTAATTTCCAGAATTTTTCTAAATTTTTATTCAAATCCTCATCACGAATCAAACCGCAGTGAACCTTAGTTTCATTTATTGAATCTAAATTACCTGTTACTATATAACCAAATACGCTGTTCAATAACAGAACTAACATACCGCCCCACATTGCACTGGTTTAACCATGCAATCATTGTTACTAAATTAACATTCATATTGGTTACATTTAGAACACTTTACACACATTCAACACTTGACAATTCTCAAGAAATACAATTACATAAATCATTATATAAATTCAAGATTTCACAAATAACAATATTTTTTTTTTTATACAAATACAAAATCACTTTACTAACAATGAGTAAATTTACACACCACCAATGGTACACTAAATGAAAAATTCAAATTATATTTAAGGATCTTCCATTGGTAAAACACAAATTTTTGATATGGCTCTTTTACATGTACTATACTGAGTTTTAATTTTCACTACACGCACTTTTTTATCTTCGCCATAATACAATTCTACGATTCTACCTAATGCCCATTTATATGTTGGTAAATTTTCTTCAATTATTAAAACCAAGTCTCCAATTTTAACGTTATTCTTCTCAAACATCCATTTTCCTCTCTGTTGTAATTGATTCAAGTAATTACGACTCCAAAATTTCCACATTAATTGAACTATCTTAGTTATTTTTTGCCACTTTTTGAGATTACTCTCTTTACATTTTGTCAAATTAGGCTCTTCTAGCGAATTTAAAGACCTATTAATTAAAAAATGAGCTGGTGTAAGCACTTGGAAATCATCATCATTGTTTGATTGGGGGCAAAGCGGTCGAGAATTTAAAATTCCCTTAATTTGTAAAGTGACCGTAAGTAGTTCCTCGTACGTTAAATTAATTCCATTCACAACTCTTTTTAAGTGATATTTACATGACTTTATGGCCGCTTCCCAAAGACCTCCAAAATTGGGCGACCTCGCAGGAATAAATTTCCACTCTATTCCTTCTGCTGCTAAGTAATTAGCTAATTTTTCGTCTGGTTTTCTGACTATTTCAAGGAGTTTTTTAATTTCATTGCTAGCTCCGACGAAATTTTTACCATTGTCCGAAAACAGTTTTGCACATTTGCCTCTTCGAGCTATAAACCTTTTCAACGCGGCAATGAATGCTAGCGATGTTAAATCTGATACTAACTCAATATGTACCGCTTTAAACACAAAACACACAAAAATACAAATATACACTTTAAACAAATTTCCTTTACGTTGTCCTTTATTTTTAATGAAAAAAGGACCAGAGAAATCTACTCCTGAACAATTAAATGGATAATCAGTAATAAGTCTCTCTTTTGGCAAATTACCCATAATTTGAGTTGACACAATTGATTTCGCTTTAAAACATACAATACATTTATATACAATTTTTCTGCACATTGACCTACCATTCAACGGCCAAAATTTTTCCCGAATATGATTCAGTAAAGATACAGTTGCCACATGTAAACATTTCTTATGAAAATATTCTATTATTATTAAAGTTAATCTATTATTTTTTGGTAAAATTATCTGGTGCTTTTTATCGAAACTTAACTCTAAGTTACACAATCGTCCTCCTACTCTTAAGACACCGTTGTCATCTAAAAAGGGATTCAATGTCTTTAACTTACTGTTTGGTAGCACACTTCCCTTACTTTTAAGATGGTTAATATCACTGGAAAATTCTTGCTCTTGCACCTTTTTTACCAGATATGTTTCAGTTTTCTCAAATTCTTTTTTGTTGTGAGTGGACCAGCCACTTTATTTATTCCCTTTAAATTTTCCACGAACCTGAAAATAAAACTTAATACACGTAAAATAGTTATATAAGTATTTCTTAGATTAAGAAGATCGTTTAAAAAATCATTAACATGAATATTAAGCACCGATTGAAAGTTTTCAATTTGTTCATTAACACAGTTTTTCAGTTCTGAATTATATTCATCTAGCTTCTCTCTACAGTTTATAGTTCGATTTGGATAGTCATCACCTGAAAGAAATGTTGGTCCATTAAACCATAAGTTTTGTTGCAAAAGTTTCTCAGGATCGACTCCTCGGGAGACTAAGTCTGCGGGATTTTGATCAGATGGTACGTGTCTCCATAACTGATTAGGATAGAGTTCTTGTATCTTGGCAACCCTATTTTGAACAAAGGTCTTTAAGTCCATCGGTTCCTTTCGAAGCCACGCCAAGACGATCATCGAATCCGACCAAAGATATACTTCAGCAGTTTCTAGTTGTAAAGCAGCTACAACTCTTTTCACAAGTTTTGCCAATAGCACTGCAGCACACAATTCAAGTCTGGGAATTGTCAGGCTTTTAATAGGCGCTACTCTCGATTTGCTTGTGATTAACCGAACTAAATTTTCACTCTTCAAATTTTTAGATTTGCAGTAAACTGCTGCACCGTAGCACCGCTCTGAGGCATCAGCAAAGCCATGGATCTCAGTAACTTCTGGAAAAGCGACAAGAATACGCCTTGGTATCTCTATATTGTTGATATTCTCTAAAGATACTAGGAATTGTTGCCATTCTCGATATTCTTCAGCTGGCAGAAGGTCATTCCATTCCAATTTGCTTCTCCACAAACGCTGGAGGAAAATCTTTGCTTTGGAAATTACTGGTGCCATCAGTCCAACAGAATCAAAGATCTTGGCAATAGTAGACAAGACGTCTCTTTTAGTATAAGAACTGTTCAAACAGACTTTCACTTTAATCAAAAAGCAATCTAGGTTCAGCTTCCACGACACTCCTAACGTTTTCGTCTCTGTTAAAGTTGCAAAATTGTAATTCTGTTCGGGACCTGGTGACAATTTCTCGTGATTGGCGCAAAGTTTATGCAACGCCATTCCAGCACTTTTCAAAATTCCTTTTAATTGTTGTCTGAGAACAATTGCCTCCTCTCTAACGTTGCAGCACCACAAAGGACATCGTCCATATACAAGTTGTTCCGTAAAACGGAAGCTGCTATAGGGAAGTTAGCCTCTTCATCCATCGACAATTGGGTTAAAGTTCTCTGTGCTAAGTAGGGAGCACTTACAGTGCCATAGGTAACAGTCGAAAGTTCGTAAATTTTGGGTGATTCATGTTCACTTTCACACCAAACGATTCTCTGCAGATTACGCTGTTTAGGGTTAATTAATATAGTTCGATACATCATTTTAATGTCTGCTGTAAATGCATACGTGTAAGTTCTGAACCTGAGCATTTGCGCATATAAGTCCTCTTGTATCACTCCTCCATTATATTGAATGTCATTTAAAGATATTCCATTATCAGTTAACGAAGAACAGTTAAAGACAACTCTAAGTTTTGTTGTGGACTTTTCTGGACGATAAATTCCATGATGGGTAGCATAATATGCGATTTTTGGTTCAGTTTCGTTAGTCACTTCCTTCATGTGACCCAGTCTTTCATAATCTCTTAAAAATTCACGATATAAATTTAAATAATTATCATCTCTAGCTAAGCGATTCCAAAGCGATCCAAGTCGTTTGAGGGCTATGTCTTTCGAATTACCCAAACACGAGGGTTCCTTTTTTAAGGGCATAGATACTACATATTTACCTTCTTTAGTTCTAAAATGAGTATTCGCGTAATGTTCCTCACAAATTAGCCTTTCTTTATTTTTAACTATTGGTTCCTCCTTCTCCTCTAATTTCCAGAATTTTTCTAAATTTTTATTCAAATCCTCATCACGAATCAAACCGCAGTGAACCTTAGTTTCATTTATTGAATCTAAATTACCTGTTACTATATAACCAAATACGTGTTTTATTCGGTTTTGGGGAAATTAGACATGTTTCACTTCCCGAGTCCCCTGCCACGATCTTTCACTATAGTGTTTTTGTTTTTAAAACATCTACTTTCTACTTTCGAACGAAAGATTCAGCATTACACTCAAGGCGAATTGTGGCTCATCCTGGTTAACCTCTGTCATCGTCTCCAGGGGAAGAAAGAATTCCCTTTCATTTCTCTGGGGTAATGTAATAATTTATTATGCGGCTTAGAGCAGAAACAATTTTTTTGATCGGCATCTTCTAACGCTGCATTGAGGTGAAAAACATTTAAAACAAAGTCTATTATTTTTAACAAATTCTACTCTTTCGTTTACAGAAAACATTTTAAATTGTGGACAAAATCTTAAAGCATGAACATTATTTTTACACAATACACATTTATCATTTTTTAACTCGGAAAAAAACATTCGATGCAACTCGCGGTATTTTAGCATTAAATTTGTTTTGTTTATTATAACTAAAACGCTTGACAATTTCACAAAAGGGCTTAGAAAATATCTCATTCTTAATTTTGCCTTTCGATGACAAATATATACCGCACTCACGCCCTAACTCATGTGGTTTAAAATATTTCTCTTCCTGTTTTATGCTCATGTGAGACATTAATTCTCTATCGAGCGTGCTCATTATTTTATCCGATACAATTAACTCACACAATGTGATTTAAAATCATTCACATTGCGCAGCTGACAATAATACTCAAATGTCGCGCATAATCGTGATGCAAATTGTACATAACTCTCTGAACTTAATTTTTGCGCTTTCTGAAATCTATTATAGCATTCTTGTGGTGTGGGGGAAAATTCTTTTAATACTACATCTTTAAGTTTACTATAATTATTTAATTCTTCTTCGGAAACATTAACTATTAAATTATTAACTCTTTCACCTAGAATATTTAAAAGAATTTCGCCTTTAAATTGTTCGGGAACCTTTTTTATTTTAAATGCTTTTTCAAGCGACTGGAAAAATAAATTATGATTCCACTCTTGAAGGTACGGGTATTGTTAAAGTTTTCACGGACTTTAACAAAGTCTCAACATTAATATTGGCGGCAGTTTCAAAAACACTCGGATTTTGAAGTAAATTCTTCTGGATATTTGTAAGCTCTAATTGTTTTTGCAATTGCGCTAATTTAATTCGGTCAAATTCTAATTTAGTTTCACTATCCAATCTCTTATTTTTAATTTCCGCCAAAGCATAATCGATTGCAGATTGAACTAACTCTTTATCATTTTTGTAAACACTATTTGTCACTATTTACAATTAAGTTTTTTAAGTCAGCGATTTTTGCTTCTTCTGGTACAGTTAAATTTAACTCTTCCGCAACAATTTTTAACTCGTCTTTCTTTAATTTATTTAAAGACATATTTATGAATTAAGGCCACTAATATAAGGATCAATTAATTGCACCTACCTCCTCAGATCGCTGTTTCACGCCGCTCGCTAAAGTTTCGGTTTCGCAATCGGTCTCTATTCACACTTTGGACATCACTTATTTTTTTTTCTTTTTCACTGTGAATTTTGATAATCCACGGTTTCACAAATACACATTTCCATTCGGTCGCTTACCTCCGGTGAGGCTGACCATTTTTTGACTCAACACAAGAAACAACACTAGCAGTGGACTGTGTCTCTTTAATTTCTCTACTCCGTACACTACCTCTCGGAGTGATTGTTACACATATACTGACGTTTTATTTTACAAGCCGCTAGAGGGCGCTGTTCATTAACAGAACTAACAATAATAAAGGCTGTTAGAGCATGTAAGGATAAAAATATTATTTAATGTAGATAAAATTCTCAATTTCGTATTTAAAGCAATAGCTTGAAGAACAATTAACTCTGAATAATTTAGATATACAAAATTTTAATCTTAAAGGGTAAAAAAGATTTTTTCACATAAAGTTCAAGTATATTATTATAGAAAAACAGTTTTATGAGTAAACTAGAAAAATAAGAGGGAAAAAAGTAATCATCAGCTCTGTCATTAATAAAAAAAATAAATTTTATTATGAAGTTCAGAATATAATATTAAATAAAACAATTTTTTAATTTTTGGTGTTACTAAAATTTATATAGTAATATAATGGAGTGTATAAATTCATTGTACGTTATTATTTTTTTATTATTGAAATACTATGAAGTACCAATTTCATAAGAAATCAAGAAAAAATTCTTCCTGGTACTAGAGATATCACTTTTTATATTGAAAATTATTTTTATTACAAATATAAGAAAAATTCCTTAGAACTATCATAAAACAACACGTATAGTTTTTGAAATACGAAATATTAAGCGATCTTTTGTCATAACATTCCAGTGATTCAAAATCCTAGGTCAAAAAGCTCGAAAGAGCTACCCAATCTGGTCATTTTCCTCAACGACTATTTTTAGAAAGTAACGGGGAGTAAGACAGAACCCTATGCTATGACGTAGTCTCACGACGAGTCGCTGGGCATATGGCTCGCGAGGCGAGCCTCCATCCCATATCGTAACTTGTTAATGCTGCCCGGGAGAGTTAAATGTCCTTGATGAGGAGAAACAGCCTGGCTTTCGTTGGACGTAGGAGAGAGGTGCGGTTAGTTAAAAGTCAAAGTTGGAAAAGTTAATCCTGTAGTAGCTGTGAAGGTGCCTTGTGAAGTCTCACGACGAAGAAGAAGCTGGGGGTCATTGGGAAACTGGATTTTACGAAATCCGCCGTCCCATGTCTGATGCATTTGTTCATTAACGTGGAAATAGAAATTAAAAAAATGCACTTAAAAATAATTAAAGTTCACTTGAGTTCTTAAATTTGTACTGTCCAAAATATTCTTTTCAGTGATCCAGAATTCGTTTGTCATCTTGATTGGTTTATGTGGAGTCTTGGCTATACGTTGCAGCTCGCGAGGAGCCGTGCTTTCCTTAGTGGTGTGTCACAGCAGGAAGATTGATGAGGGAGCATCTGGCGTGAGTCGCGTGTCAGGAGTGACGTCATCTCGTCGAGGTTGATTGATTGATTGATTGAATATTAACGTCGCACTGTTCAGCGACACGAGGGCTTTTGGCGACGGACCACGTAATTTTGAACCATGGTCAAGTGTCGTGGACGACACCTGAGCTGGCACCCCCCTCTCCTAACTACCACACCACACCAACGGGAGGACGTTTCAGCTCTCGACAGATTTAACGTGCATCGCTGCCCTACACGGCGGGTCTTTAGTGGTACTGGGCTCGAACCCGTGACAAAGCAAGCCACAGTCCAATACCTATACCACTCGGCTACCGCGGCCACCATCTCGACGAGGAGCGGGCTGTCAATCTTGATTGATGTTCCTTCTTTTGGTTATCGGTCCTGTTGTATGAGAGGGAGCACTTCTATTGGATGTTACAGTAAGTGAGAAACCTCTCTAGTGGCTGTGCCGATGGTTGTGCAGAAGAATTTAGGGGGGGAAATTTTGAAGGATTTCCTGTATGGGAGCAGCGAACGTAGAATGAGGTGGGAAAGTGAATGGATTTATTAATTTAGGTGAAAAATTAGAGAAAAAGTAAGTTAAAATTTAGCAAAAAGGGGGTTCATTCGCCGAACGGTGAATGAACGTCTAAGTAAATTACGGTGGATTGGTAGAATCTAGGAGAATTCTCCTATGTCTTTTTTGATTATCCAGAGGGGTGTAGTTTTCTAGATTGATGATATTTGTATTATTTATGTTGGGGAGATTGTCATAGAAATTTTTGGCTAAATCTTGGATGTGTTTTTTAACAGGGGGTACTTTGATTGCTCTGTAAATGTTTTCGTTGGAGTTATATCTGCATGCTCTTACAGTACACCTGATGATTGAATTTTGTGCTATTTCCAGAATTTTAATGTTTTAGATGCATAGCCCCATACAGGACATCCATAGCTCAGAATTGGTCGCAGAACGGCCGTGTAGAGAAGTACTTTATTATATAGATATGTAGCGGTACCTAAATAAAAAAACAATACTTAGACATCACGCGAAGACGATCGATTTGGCGTGATCGATAAAGTACTGGTGTTCGGAACAGAAGGTGCCCGGTTCGAATCTATACCTACATTGGTGACCCTGGACTGAAGTAAGAAAACGCAACTTCTCCTGAACTGTCATGGCGCCATCTACCGCAAGAAAAATAACAAAAAAAAGAAGAGAGAGTAAAAAAAAATATAAAATAAGAGAAGAAAAATATAAATAAATAAAACATATACTCTCTCCGAAACAAACGATAGATCATCTTTCTCTTATATCAGCAAGAAAATAAATAAGAATAAAAATAAATAAATAATAATGAGAGTGAATAAAATAAATAAATAAAAACAATGCTCTCTCCAAAAACAAAAGGGAAAAAATCGTTCGCCTATCCACCTCACTGGTGGGAGAGTAGTGTAGCGGTACCTAAATAAAAAAAACCAATACTTAGACATCACGCGAAGACGATCATCTTGGCGTGATCGATAAAGTACTGGCGTTCGGAACGGAAGGTGCCCGGTTCGAATCTATTCCTACAGATACATATTCGAATTCCGGTTTATTAAGGGGTAGAGTTTCTTTAATGAGGTCCAGAATTTATCTCGCGCGTAAAGAATGTGTGACTTCCATGTGAGCGTTTTATCAAATGTGATTCCAAGGTACTTAGTTGTTTGAGACCAGCGTAGTGGTGTGGAGTATAGAGTGGGCGGCGTAATTTGTTTGCGATTTTTAGTGAATAAGACCGCAATGGTTTTATCCACGTTGATTTTAATTTTCCAATCGTTAAAGTATTTTTCGAGTAGGGTCAGGTGTTTGTTTAGTGCTACTGTAACTGATTTCGTATTTTTGTAAGTGGCTGAGATCGCAGTGTCATCAGCATAGAGGTTAATCATGGTGCGTGGGTGCGAAGGTATGTCGTTAACATAGATGTTGAATAGCACAGGGCCCAATAAAGAGAACCCTGTGTTACCCCAATGTTGACGCGGTGTGTAATTGAAAGTGTGTCGTTCACTCTGACTTTGTATTTCCTGTAAGTAAGGTAGGAGTGTAGAATATGAATGATGGCAGGTGGAAAATTATTAGTAATAAGTTTATAAATGAGTCCGTCTATCCAGAAAGACAGCACCAGTGGTCCTGCCTCTCTGAAATCCTGAGGATATTGTTTCCGTTAATCTGAGTAGCGGGTGATAAGTTGAAAGTTGTTTGGTGAATCCAAACTGGTTAGAGTTTAAAAAGTTAGTGCTATAGATGTGATTTTTGATCCTATTTAGAATTATGTGCTCAACAACTTTGCTGAGCGAAGATAATAGAGAAATTGGCATGTATTCATCAGGAGAGTTTTTACTTTTTCCAGGTTTGTGAATGGGAAAAACGATTGCAACTTTCCAATCACTTGGAAAGTGCCTGAGTAGTAGAATTTTGTTTATGATGTAAGTAAAAATAATTATAATTTTAAGAGGAAAATTTTTTTATCATTTTATTGGTGATATTATCGATCCCAGGGGCTTTGGAATTTTTTAGTTTTTTCACATAATCGCAGATCTCGTCTGGGTCGGTGGGGGAGATAGATGATAGTGGAGCAGAGAAGAATCTTGTTATAGTATTAGTGACGTCACAGTCGATGTTGGTAGTGTGATTCCCTGGTCTTTTATTTTCCGTGTAATTGTCTATGAACGTGTTTGCAATTAAGTTGGCTTTCTGCTCATCGTTGCCATTGGGTCCGGTTAAATTTGGAATGTCTGAGCGTTTTTTGCGGAAGTATTTTTGCATTTCCCAGACTGTTATCCTGCGTTTCGAGTTCCAAGTGTTTTCTGAGTTCTTTTTTAATTAATTTTTGAAGTCTGTTGGCTTCAGTTTTGTGGATTGGATTTAGTGTCTGTTGGTAGAGTTTCCTGGCCCTATTTTTACAAGTTATCAAGTAATTAATGTGTTGTGGCGTGTAGTTGTGTCGGCTGTTTTTGATTGGTTTAGAAGCTAAGTTGTGGGCGGAGCTAACCGCATCTGCGAACTTCGCTACTTTTCTTCAAGTGATGATGCATTATTAATTTTGGCGAAGTCAAAGAGTCGAATTTCCTTTTTAAGATTATTTCTGAAAGCAGACCAACAGGTGGTAATTGCTCTAGGATTATCTTTATGGATGGGGGTAGTAATATTAAAGTTTAGCATAACAGGATTACGGTCAGACGAGAGATAAGGTATGGATACGATATTGTAGGGGTAGTTGAAATTACTAATTAATGCGAAATCTAGGGTATTTGAGGAGTTGTATCCATATCTGGTAGGGGAGTTGGGAAATGCAATTTCTCACGACGAATCCACAGGGTTGCTTTATATACCTTTTACTTTGCGACCCCCCCTCCTCCATTTTTTAACCCTCTAACCGGATAGCACGGAAAATTCCGTCAGTGTAAAGATGCTTCGAAAATGAACTGCACTGGTTTTTCTGCCTTCAAGTAACGTTTTCAAAAGCGGATTAGCCGCACTTTTCTGAAATCCTTTCCCCCTTTTAAGGTTTAACAACTTGAAAGATAATGAGGGACGGAGGAAGCAACACAGCAGGAGTTTTATGGCTCGCAGGGAACTCCGTGTTTTGAACCTGAAGGAATCGTAAAAAATCGAGGGGAAATTTCTTTAGACCCCAGGAAGTGTTAATTTGTTTTTTACCTCGTTTTTTTTAAGTTTTGTAAAGTCCAAACGCATAAGTAAAATATGTTACAATTCCCTTTTGGTTTCATATTAATTTGAAACTGTAACAAGTTGGGGCGTGTCAGTGCAATCTGCTATTTTATATAGTTAGACAAATTATCTTTTTTTAAGTATATTCTTCCTCTTCATTTTTCTTATTTTAATCAAAGATTTTAGTTTTTGAAACATGATTATTTTATTATAAGATACCGAAAAAATTAATAAAACACCAAACTCTTTAAAATTTGGAACCTTTTCAATTTTCCAACCACTAAAAATGAATAAATTTAAACTTCATCAAATCATTTAAATCATTTTCTTACACTTTGATAAAAATAATAACGAGAAAAAAAAAAACTAATTAAGATTTATTAGTTTTTTTTAGATTTCAAAGCCTAAGTGTTCAGGGAAGTTTAAGTACAGTGCCTGGTTATATATTGTTAAAATACACCGAATTATATTTGAATTTTAAGTGCTTGAACTTCAGTTTACATCAAAGACAATATGAATGAAAATTTTCACACACATTTTTTTATAACTTGAATGTTTGAATAAATGGTAATCAAAAATATACGGAAACATTTACAGACATTTATGCATATAAATAAACATAAAAATCAATTTTAAATTCGAGCTATTGAAAAACTTTCGAATTATATATTGTTCAAAAATATCTATTTATACAAAATACCTCTCAACATTTATCTTTTTTAAAGGCTAACTGAATAAGTAATTAAAATCTGGATATTTTTTGAAATCTCGACCTTATAAAGCTAGAAATTTTATATTAGAAATTCCATTTGAAATTTCGAAAAAAAAATGCATCGCGCAGTTAAAAATTATTTACCATAAGTTTTAGCAATTGTTTGAGTATAATAAAAATTTCAAATTTTATTATATAGCTTCTTTGGTATCTTTTAATATATTTCGGCCGCGGTAGCCGAGTGGTATAGGTATCGGAACGTGGCTTGCTTTGTCACGAGTTCGAGCCCAGTACCACTAAAGACCCGCCGTGTAGGGCAGCGATGCACGTTAAATCTGTCGAGAGCTGAAACGTCCTCCCGTTGGTGTGGTAGTTAGGAGAGGGGGCGGGCAGCTCAGGTGTCGTCCACGTCACTTGACCATGGTTCAAAATTACGTGGTCCGTCGCCAAAAGCCCTCGTGTAGCTGAACAGTGCGACGTTAATATTCAATCATTCATTTAATATATTTCGAAGATTTCATACAATTCAGTTGAAAACCGCATGCTAAGAGCAAAAAATATACTAAAAAAAATTGGTGAATATACAATTACAATAAATTCTTACATAGAGAAGCAAAACTGAGAAGCTAAAGCGTAGGAATAAAAAATTTTGAGTATATCTGAAGTAGTTTTCGAAAGATTTATTTTAAAGTTTAGAAAATTTGTGTGCGGTATGTTATACTTAATATTAATTAAATGGTTAAAATAATGTGTTAATATTAGTCATGTAATCGTTTGATGACACATTCATATACTAATAAAAATTATCATGGTCATTAAAGCGAATGTCAAGAATTTTATGTAATTTTAAATTCAGACATTAAGATATTGATGTAGAAAATATAAAACGACCATCTAAAATACATGAAAAATGCAGTCTGCTATAAAATGATCTTGACAAACAAAATCCGGCATTTTCACTTACTATGGCAGAGACGGCTTAGTCAGGGGCGATCTGGAAAAACAGAAAGGGAACCGCGGTTTTTATGGATGCCGCTCTAGCTTTTAAAGTTCCCAGGAAAAATTATATATATATAAATTACAAATGCAAAAATAAATCTTGTAATTTTCCATACATTTTTATAACAACGAATTGTGGAATTGGCTTCCAATGCATTGTTGTGTTTGACAATATGTAAGGTAACCAACCCTATTTTAGATATAGATTTTACTACTTTTTCGTAACCGCATTCCTTTTAAAATTAATTCGTGCAGCCGAAATACACCTTTTGCACCCTTAAAAATTTATGTAAACTATAACGGTTAATTGTAATTTATGCAACTTGTGAAATGTTCATAACTAACCATTTCCGTCTAAATAGTTTACATGAAAAAAAAAAGTTTGGACTCCCTCATTCATTAGGGATTTGTATAAGATTCTAACATTAAATTTTATTTTTCACCGAATAAGATCGAGTGGTAGTGTATCGTGCTTCCACACCACAGGTCTGGGGTTCTCTTAACGGGCTGCGCAAGGTCGACTCTGCCTTTCATCCCCGCTACATTGGGTCGATAAATGAGTACCAAGCTTGCTTCGGGTTTTAAACACTGAAGGTCTCTCTTCAGACAGACCACCAAATCGGGACATCTGTTCATGCACCTCAGCGTCTAATGGTCACATGTATTATAATATATACTCCTGTTCCTGGGTAGTTCCTGGCTCTCATGGATTGTTGTGCCACTGAGTTTGAGTCTTAAGTTTGATGATTACCTCACTTTGGGGATACCCCTTAGATAAACATGTATTTCCACTCATTTGCAACTAAACATTTTTCTTTCAATTACGTTTATTTCAGAAGGAAGTTTGATTTTTCAAATGTATTTGCTTAATAACATGTATATTTGTGTATTATATTAAAAATTTGATCAGTCCAAAATTACATGTTTTTAGCTCCTCTAAAAGCTTTTAGGATTTTACAACTGATCTTACAATCCATATACGTTTTATAGTAGTGTATTTAAAAATGAAAAAGACATTTTTACGACTGTGTGAGCTGTGTTATGCCTCGTTTATAAATATAAAAAATTACATTCAGCTACAGTTTTTAAATTGTACAGAAATAAGTGGAGAAACAGGATACTTACATATTATGAATATTTTTGACTGCAGTAAGATATATTTATATATATTTCAGTTTCTTTACAATTTGAATAGAAGTTGTAAGCCATTTTGCGAATAGTTTGATATTGAGTATAAACCCATAGGCTGTTTAATATTGTAAAGTGTTTTACTTTGATAACATCACACATTAAAATAAGGCTCATTTGCAGTTATATATGATCAGCTTCAGTGATATTTAAATTTTTAAAAATAGTCTACACATACGAAAACATTCTTTCACAACCGCACACCACATCTCTCTCTCTCTCTCTTACTATATCTTCCCTACAGCAGGAAATATTTGTGTATACTGAAAAATTTAATACAGGATACATTTCCAAGTGTTAAATTTGTTTTTAAAATTTGGTATGAATACATTGTGGAACTGTCGGTTAACTTCACTGAACAAAATTGTTTTAAGTGTACTGTTTTGAAAGACAAGATTAATTAGGGAGAACTTTTCTCACAATAGAATTTGTAATGTCTGAATTGTGTGAAAATGTAGTTATCGATGTGTGACATTTTTCCTTGTATTAAAAGAAACAGAAAGATAAGAAATTTAACTTGAATAGAAAATGGTTAGAAGTACTGTCATGCGCATTTGAAGAAGTATATCCCCCATTAAAATTAAAAATTATTGACTGAATGTGTGTTATGTCCATCACAAATGCCGATGTAGAAAAGATATTTTAATTTAATACAAGGAGTTTGAAAAGGAGAGCACTAGGAATGAAAATTGAGATTTTTTCCGAAAAATATTCAGTTAACATAAAAATATCATTTATATGATTTAAATTTAAATAAATTAAAAGTATTGAAATCATTTTTTATGTTATTCTAAATTAAAAATATAATTGAATAGAGAAAGATCTGTTTTATTTCATAAATATATGCACCGTTAATTGTCTTATTGTTTAAAAAAAAAGATAGGGCCTTTACTCTTTTTACCTCATAACTTTTTTTAAAAACAGGAAAGTGAGCGCGTTTTCTTACTCTCATATTCAAAAATGAATACAGGATGCTTTTTTCTAGTTCAAATCGCAATACCAAAATATTTTTTTTAATTTTTAAAAAATGACAGAAAAATAAATTTTGTTTGAAGAAATTATAACTATTTTTCAACTTTTAACACGCCATTTATTTCTCTCATGTTTTTTTTTACCCTGCATTTTAATTTAATTTTACTGTGACTGAATCTATGGGGAAAACGACAGAGTGGAAGTACGGTTTTCATACAAGATTGCCCAAGGCAACAACAGCTAGCTGTAAACGATTGCTATCCTGGTTCTTACTGATTAAAGACGCCGAACCAAGTCATAAAGTTCTCCCCTTTCGACCTCCCAAGTTTTAAAAGGGGGAAAGAATTGAAGTCTGTTGCATTTTTGAAGGGGATAACAATATAAGAGTAAAACGTTTTCGGAATAACTTTTCAGGAGGAAGGTATCCAGTTAGAGGGTTAATGGGAAAAGCAGAATTAACGTTTCTGAAGTGATTAAAGTCATTATTTGTGTAGAAAATATTCTTTTTCATAATATATAGTATTATTAAAATGTATCTAAGCAGCTTATGCCGTAGTTTTCTTCTAAAACAAAGTTAGTTTAACTTTGTGCTTAGAATGCAACACGTGGCTCCATCTGCAGCCATTATATTAAAGCTTGCCAAACATGACGTCAGAAAACTCTAGAAGCAAAGATATATGTATTTTTCGCAATTTTAAAATTTTCCAGACAGTAAATGACATTTCTACATTTCATGGTGAATTTATATGAGTAATTTACGTAAACCAGTAGTAACAGACAGCAATTTAAACCTATATAATGTGATTTCATTGTGCTAAAGTGTTATTACGTTTTCAGAACAAGTGGAAGTCCCCCTTAAGTCAGCGAGTAGTGAGGATTATTTTGACTAGCGATTAGCTCGGCTGTGCTTGTGAATAAACCTTTACGTACGTGTATTTTTAAACACTGGTGATTGTGTTTGATTCCTGTTGAAGGTGTGAAGACCTTCGGAGATTTACCCTGCGAATATTGCTGCTGAATCCTGTATTTAAAGGATTGGAGAGATTTTCGATAGTAAATTCACATCTCTCTTAAAGAGCTGTTTATTTTCTTTGTGATTGTTTTTGCATAAAATCCTAGAACACAGATCTACGTAACAATATATATTACGTGATTTCCTACAGAAGCTGTGTGCTTTTGCACATCATTTTCAAGTTAAAGTCAAGTTACTTCTCTAAGATGTTAAATTTCTTACATGTGCTGTGTGGATATAACCAAAAATATTTTTTAGTGAATGTTACCCATATTTATATTTCCATTTCGTAAACTTTTCTAAATTCTTTGAAATAAAGAAGTAATTGAGAAACACCTAAATAGTAATAATTCAGAAGCTGAACGGCGGACTCCGTTTCAAAATCAAAAAGTATTATTTTTCTAAAAATGTTTCGAAAGTATTACATATTTACATCAGCTGGTTTAAAACGAATAAATATAAAACATTCGATATTTAATCATTCCTACTTATAGTTTTCATTATTAAACTTCCTCGAAAAATCAATATGCTACAGTATACATAACACAACACTATAAAAAATGTGTGTGTGTGTTTCAAGACAAAAAAATTAATTAAAATTTTTATCTGGTCTTTTTTACATACACTTTACATGGCAATAAATTTTTTCTTCATTTACAAATCTTGGTAAAGCAATATCAAACACAGAGAAATAATGAATAAAATTCTCAAAATAACATTGGAAAAAAATCTCCGACTAACATACTGCTGAAGAAAATCAGAAGAAAAGGAACAAGACATTTTATAAGAACTAAAAAGTTATTAAGATTAAAATATAAAAGTAAAGCATGAACCATTAGTCATGCATCAGAACTTTTGAGATTTTAAGACATTTGTTGCAAAATAGTTTACTGAAATATAGTTGAATTAAACGGAAGTAATATTCAAGCATTTTTGTAAACAATTATCAATTCCCTTTATTCTTCATTATTTACATCAGTTCATATAAAAAAATCTACATTTTCTGTGTGTTTTCGGTGAATATTACAAGTAATTATAAAATGCATTTATATAGAAAGAGAAGTATTTATTATGTTACATTTTACATGTAATGGTTAAAACATAAAAAATGTATCTCTTACCATATTTAGCTGAATTTAAGAAAACAAAGAATAATGACTTGAGCCAAATATACTTCATGAATAAAATATGCACATTGAAATGTTTTTTTTTATCCAAGTCTGTATAAAAACAAAATTTTTAAGCTTATCAAAATATCCTTTAAAGTTTTTAAAATTTTTTTTCAAACATTTCATGTATTAGGTGTGCTATTTATATTTTAACTATAATTGCACATCAAGTTCTAGAGCCAACCATACAGCATAAAGAATTCTACAATGAAAACAATACCCAATTTTGGGAATTCTATAATTTACTTAGAAATCTACAAATGATTGCAGTACCTAAATTGTATGCAATTCTGTTCATCAAAGTTAATATAGATATGCCATTACACGAAACAGTCATTCTAAAAGAAGGGTAACCAATCCGCTGCTTGCCTTGAATAATTTTGCAGTGTGAGATTCATTACAAATTACTTTTAATTCGTACAATATTTTTGTAGTCAATGTATAATTTTGTAATTAATCAATCCTGTAATTGTTTCTATTTTACAACATTGTCTCTGTTTTTATACATATTAAAAAAGTTAGTAGTAATTCATCGCAAAGACAACATCTTCTCTCCCTCTTCTGCCTTTGCAGCATCATGCTTGTTTCCTATAAACTCTTCATGCTAGGCACACTTAAGGCTGTTTTCGGTCAATGTTAAAGGATAGGGATGAAACGGCAAAGACATTTGTGGGCAGGAAAAAGCTCCAATAATAATAAAAAATTTTATGGATATAAAGAAAATAATTGTTTAAAGGATAGTGTTTCTTGAATTTTGATTTTTTGGAAAATTACACAGTTTTCAGCATTTTTGCAAAATGAAATTTGACTTTTCTATGTTAAAGTATAGGAGGTGGAAACGCAAAAGACATTTTAACAGAAAAAAAAAAAATTTTTAGAGTAGAATTAAATAGTATATAAGAAAGCAAGCTTCCCTCTTTGGACTAGTGTAGCCAGAATTAAGTTTTATGTTTTTCTTAATTAACTTTTTTTAAATTTTAAGTTCATTCTGAATTATTTTTGGCGTAGTTAGGACTATCTCAAACAGATGGCACCACCATCGTTTGAAAAGCGAATTTATTCTTGGCTACGAATACTTATTTTTGGCGATATCTTTCTGAAATATAGTCGCCAGCTGAAATTATGGTAACTTGCAAATTGTGGACAATGGAAGAGGTTTATGATGTACAGAGATTTAACATCTCAAATCTGACGAACTTTCCGATTTAGGAAAGTTTTAAATATTTTCTGCATGTGTGCTTTAAAAAAAATCGTTTATAATTATACTGCTTAGATTTTTTTTTTTTTTTTTTGTCATTGAAGGAATGTCTGTAAGAATATTTAAATTCTGCGAAATGACTTAACGAAGAATGAAAGTATACTTACTTTATACTTGATCGAAAGTTGTGAATTAACTCACAATAAGAACACAAATTACTACTCCTTACTCACAAATTAAAATTTTAATCTAATTATTGTAATGCAATTATTATTATTATATTATTTTCTTTTTAATTAACAAAAAAAAAAATTTCCCATCGATTTTATATTTGACGTAAAACTTTACCATAAACCATTGGAACAATTATTAACACAAAATATTGTTTTCTAATTTAATTAACAGAAACTTATTTTTTCAATTAATTATGTTCAGATTCTAAGCCGCACCCCAAATTCTCAGCACATTTCTGTGAAAAAAAATAGTGTAAAATATATTATCGATATATGATATATTTACGGAATGAAAAGTGGCTGCGATACCCTAGTGGTCAAGGTAACGTACTCGTGGCTGGCGTATCATGAGTTCGAGCCTAGTACCGCTGAAATTCTGTCGTGTAGGGGAGCGATGAACGTTAAATCTGAGAGCTCAAACGTCCTCTCATTGGTGTGGTAGTTAGGAGATGTGATTTGATTTGATTTAATATTAACGTCGCACTGTTCAGCTACACGAGGGCTTTTGGCGACGGACCACGTAATTTTGAACCATGGTCAAGTGACGTGGACGACACCTGAGCTGGCACCCCCCTCTCCTAACTACCACACCACACCAACGGGAGGACGTTTCAGCTCTCGACAGATTTAACGTGCATCGCTGCCCTACACGGCGGGTCTTTAGTGGTACTGGTTAGGAGATGTGAGGTGCAAGCTCAGGTGTCATCCTCGTCACTTGACTATGGTTCAAAGTTACGAGGTCCGTCACCAAAAGCCCTCGTGTAGCTGATCAATATGACGTTTATATTCAATCACTAACTAAACGAAATAAAAAAAAAATAACAAAGGTGAATTAATAAAAAGTGAATAATTAATTTACTTTACCAGCATTAAAAACTTTTTTCAGTCTTCGAATCTAAGCTGCACCAGAATTTTTGTAGCCTAAGCATCGGGGAAAAAAGTGCGGCTTAGATTCTCGAATAAATATGGCAATATCGCGATTTTAAAGTCTCTCTATCTTTAAATTTTTGCCTTTTTTTCTATTAAAAAATACTGTCTGGCATTTTCTGTCATTGAACATTTTCAATAACTTGTGTGTGATCAAGTTCTTGACTAAATTTTTAACATAATAGAAGTTGGGATTTTTCTTTGCGCATATAATATACATTTTACACATATAAAATTTAGAATTAATGTTAATTCAAATTTTATCCATTTTAGTTAAATGTATGATAAAAATTTTTAAGTAGTAAAATTTTATTATGAATTCTTTATGGAAAAAGAAATATGTTGGGCATTACGATATGAACATATATTTATTGCTCTCATTGGAGTTTTTATTTTATTACTATAATTAAAATATTGATTTTTATTACTAGTTCATTTTTGAATTAGAAAGTAAAGCATTCAGAAAAAGATATACCTGCTGAATAAACTTTTAAAAACACTAATTTTTAAAAAATTGAAACTTAATTTTCTAAATAATTAAACGGTGTTTTCATTTTTTAAACCCAAATATTCATAATTTTTAATTTTGAAAGACTTAAAATGAATGATTTATTTTATAAACGAAGGAAAAATATAACTGTTATAATTAATAATGTTTGCTTTTTTTATCTCGTAATTGTGGATCAAATTGCTCGATTTTCAAATGTTAAAAAGTTTTACATTTCTTATTTTTTCTATTCATTTTCTCAGGAAATATCATAATCAGTTAAGAGCAATTTATACCTTTTTTCGGGGGAGGGGAGATATTGAATCTATCCACTAGAAAACTTAAGTCAATCTAATTATTACAAAGCTATTTTACCATAAATTATTGTTTAAAAACAATCTGTTACTCAGTATAATCACTATATGATAAATTACTTTGCCGTTTTGTCAGCCACAATACCGTTTAGCGTCCTTTCAAAGGCATCTCATCATGTCATGAGGTCAACATCTCATGGTATTTTTCAAGCACTTAATGTATTCTTTTAATTTTAAATTTTTTATTTCTATTACTGTCCTTAAATTTTTTTTTTACTTTTAAGTACTATTATTTAAAAAAAATGTAAGAGTCATAACACTCGAAATCCTAATGACGAGAGGTTATAGCTCGGAAGAGCTAAGTACTCTGGTCATCCACCCCACAATGTATAATATCTCATGGGAATTTCACTTCAGAGGGGACCGGAAAACACTTGGTCCGAAGTCTTTAGGAAAGAAAAGTACAAAAAAGCAATAAAAGTTTCCAATTTCTTTCCTATGTACTAAAACAGAAAGAGAGGAAGAATAATTTATTTGGATTCCTACATAGAATGAAACTATTATTTTTTGTTACCAAATATGCCCAAAAATTAAACAATAATGCAATTTTCTTTGATTTAAATATAATGTTAACTTCCAAATTGATTGTTATTGACATATATTCATTAAATAAACATAAATTTCTTAGAAAAAATAAAGGCAATGTTTATATATTATATGCTTGATTAATTGTGCTTTATAATTAATTGCCAGCCTATTTTCTCTCCCTTATAATGATATTTTAATCATTCTCTAAAGTTACAAAAGTAAATTTTAATTTCAAAATATCTTTCTTTCTTTCTTCCTTTTTTTTTGCTGAACATGAAATAATTTTGTAATGCTTATTTTCATTTACGTACAATTTCTTAAAAAATATTTTTTGAATTTGAAAAATATTTTATATGTAAAATAATGGTCAAAACCATAATTAACCAGTTTTTTAATGAAATAGCTGCATACTATCTTAGAAAAATATCAAAAAATTTATAACCTTTAACTTTTTTAACTTATATATATATAAAACTACTTTTTAAAGAAAATTCTATTCAAAATTGTTTCCCTTAAACCTTTAATAATGTAATACAGGTGTAAGTGTATACCTAATTGGAAATTTCTGAAACATTTTTTTTTGTACATAAGAACTTTATTTTGTAATACTTTTAGAAACATTTATTATTCCATTATAAAAGAATATTAAATCGTTTTTCTTTATATGTAGTGCCTACTAGATTGTGAACATTCCATTGTTTACTGTACCGGGACCAACAAAACAAATTTATTCACGTTAATACATTGCTTTTGCACAACTAAATCGTTTTGTAATGGAAAATGAACTTTTTTTTATTTGTGGATAAAAACACCAATAATCAAGGAGAGCGAACAAGTTATTGACATTTTAAAAGACATTTGACGGTAAAATCTATATTTAAACAACAGCTCCTAAAATTTAGATTGCAAAATACATAGGATTTTTTCCATAGTTAGAAACGAATAAAGCATTCATAACAAATTATCAGAATCCATGAGTCGAAAAAGTAAGAAAGCCATTTTAGATCTCTCTCATGGTCAAGATTCAACACTATTTTACTCCCCCTCCCCCAAAAAGAACAAGTATTTCGTTTCACAGTCGTAAAGACTGTGGCCCTCTTCCCCCCGCAGAGAAAGGGGAGGATTCTATTCAAGGAAGTGCGCTACACACACACAGAGAAATTTTTTTTTCTTGCCTTTTTCGAAATCAACCAAAAGCGGAGAGCAGAGTGCACGCGATCTTCTCTTTTCAAACAATCAAATCTCACCAGCAATGACATCCAATAATTCACAAAATAGCTGTAAATTTATGTTTCGAGATATTTTTCCGATTTTTTCGAAATTTCGCAATTGTCCATAATTCTGGAGATTTTCGTATAATAAGGACCATTATAAATTTATCATCTTCCATCTTCTCAAAAATTGACACATTTGTTGAGTAATTCAGGGTACCACTGAGAATTGTACCTCTCGTGAAATAGGTTGCCCCAACCCCTGTTCTATTGTATAAAAGTAAAATTGTATCATACTGTTTGTTCATTAAAACGTGAAATTTAATTTTTCATTGCTTTAAATCCACCTATTCTTCCTTTAAAAATCATTTGTTCAGGAAAAATTAAACAGTTTCGTTCTGTACATCATTTATCTAGAGAATTGATCGACAAACTGTGTTCCACGAGTCTCAATAAAAAAAATGGGAAAGAAAAATTACAAATATGTATGCAAAATGGATTTATGTTCTCATGAAATTCGGTTAGCCACAATTATCTAAAGATCTTTTTTAACTTTTATTGTAATATAATAAATGAATTTTAAAACTTTATTTTATGCAGTAGATTGTGAATATACTATTATTTGCTATCCCGAGTTCCACGAAGTAATTTTATACTAGTTAGTACAATATTTTGAAACCTTTTACATTTGTGGGGGAAAAAACAACTATTAGGTGCTTGCTTCATAGCACTCTAAATAATACTCAAGTGTGTTGAGTTTTCATTTAATTCAAACATTAAACTTTATCAAAATCTACTGGAATTTTATTCTGCGTGCTCATTCAAAGGCGGCAAAGATAGATCTACACGTTGTACAGAAAATGCCACGTTTTTAGTATTTTACACAGTTATGCTGCAGTTAAGCATAATACAATCGATACGACTACATGAGTAAAGAAAAATATAAAAACAGAAATATAAATTATGAAAACCATTTTAAAAATTAACAGAATTTAAATGCATTTATATAAAATAAGTTTAACAATTATTATTTAAGTTTAACATTTATTTGAATAGAATTAATTTCTATCTTGCCCATATCCGTTTAGCGAATTCGAAAAACAGTTGACAGGTGCAGCCATCTAGCGAGAGAAAATCTCTACAAAAACTGTCCTTTACATTACTCCCTTGCCAGTAACAAAGTTACGATACAAGAAAAAAAAAGATATATGGCAGGGACAGTTTCAGACTTATTGAACAGATTATAATTTCATTTTTTTTACAAATTAAACTTATACAAACCGCTTTTAACACAATTATTACTAATCATTACATTACACAACACAAAATTACTACTACAGGATTGCTACAGAAGTCTTAATGCACAAAATATGCTACAAGTTTAAAATATTAAAACACAGCTACCTTCCTGTTTCTTAAAAATACATGGAAAAATACAACTAAAATGTTCAGCAATTACTTTAAATGTATATTTATACTGAGCAACAATCAAATTTAAACAAAGTCAAAAAAGAGTATATATAAGATATGCAATAACTCAAAAAAATAATAAACTACAGAATGATTTTGAAAATACACAAAACTCAGTCAATATTTGAACATGGGAAACTAAGGAGTACATAAATATTTTGCGAAAAAAATCATTCATATTCCAATGAAAGTTAACATGCCATTAAAAAAAAACATTTCAAGTTACTCTGCAATGACAACACCTTAATTTTTGAATATTATGAAACATATCAAATCCAATAGTGTTAAAAATCAATTTTCATATTTACATACACAATGGGTAATTTTATAATATATACATACAGAAAACTTCCTATTTACAAGAAAGAATATCAGAAAACTTTAGTTTCAATTCACCACATAATTAATTATAACTCAGTTAATCACTAATACAATCCATTTACCACAATTGAGCATTTTTATGCAAAACAGTATCTATTTATACACATTTTATTTGATGCTAACACATATCTATTTATAAACATAGAATTTGATGCTAACACATTTATTTATAAACATAGAATTTGATGCTAACACATCTATTTATATTGATATCCTGAAAACTTTATGTTCATTATTAAATACATAATAGATAAATAATTTTGTTAAAATACATACTTTCCAATGAAGAAAAAAAAACACATTTATAACACATTTAAGAGATGAGATGCCCACAAATTGTAATACTAATGAGAGAATTTCTGTCGACAATGTAAAAAAACAGTAGTAATAAATAATTATTTGTGACATAAAGTTGAAAACTTTGTATAACATATATTACTTTGAATGCGAGAATATATATGGAAAATTTTACATCATGCTCTTTAATTTCTTTTTATTTACAAAGCTTTTGTTTGATTTAGGTTCTCGCTGTTATGAAATTACACACAATTCTACTTAAGCTTACAACTTACTGATGAGGTTATATCAGGATAGTGGAAGAATAATTATTTAAATTTCACAATACTAGCATAAAAATCATACATGTATATATAACCAATTAAGAGTCAATTTTCAATTCTAAAATCCAGGAATTAACATACATTGTCATTTTATAAGCATATCTACAACATTTAAAGCAGTGTTTACTATAACTTTTCACTATATGTACATGAATTGCATTACCAAGAGAATTATTACCAAGTATATATTTAATCAATTAGATACATTTTTATAAATGGTGATTTTCAAATTTACTAATTTTTAATAACTGTTTACTAGTAATAAGTGAAAGGAATTTCAAACTTTAACACTTACATACATAATAGTTGCTATTTTGTTTATTCTCTAAATCTTACTGGTTTTTTTATCTTTCTACCACAGCTGGTAGTAGATTGTTCATCAGGCATTGGGGAAAGTTCTTTCCAATTTGAAATCTCATTTTTTTGTCCAACACTAGTTTGTTCATTTTGATTGTCCACTGCTAACAAATAGGCAGGTTTCAGTCTATCTACAGATATATTAATTGTTTTATCTTTGATTAGGATTGTGAAATATTTATCATACTTTTTTGTACAGTATATGGTCCTTCATATGGTGGTTCTAATGCTTTTTTAACTCTGTCGATACGAAGAAACACATGGGAACAGGATTTCAAATCTTTATGCACAAAGATATTTTGCTTCCTGTTGCTAGGAGACTTCAGTGGCTTTAGCTCTGCCATGTGCTGCTGTAATTTGGCGACAAAATTCTGTGGATCCATGTTAATAGTAGGGGGATCAAAAAATTCGCCAGGTAATTTAATGGAAGTACCATAGACCATCTGTGCAATTGTGTAACTAATGTCAGGTCTTATGGCAGCTCTTAAACCTAACAACACAGTGGGTAATGACTCTGTCCATCTAATATTGTTGTGAGCTTTTATAGCACCTTTCAAGGTCCTATGTAAACGTTCAACTTTCCCATTACATTGAGGGTGATAAGATGTTGTGTGGGCTACTTTAGCACCACATATTGCAGCTATGCTTCTAAATAGTTCTGCCTCAAACTGTCGACCTTGATCTGTGACTATTTTGGCAGGTACTCCAAACCTGCAAATCCATTTCTCATAAAATGCTCTCCCAACTATTTCAGCTGTTATTTCAGGTATAGGAATTGCTTCCATCCAGCAAGAGAATCGGTCAATGCAGGTTAAGCAATACTGCATCCCTTCTGAAGGTGGTAGTTTTCCAATGAGATCTATGTGAACTACACTAAACCTTTCATCTGGTTGTTCGAATTCTCCTAATTTGGATTTTGTATGCCTGCTGACTTTACATTTTTGGCATCTAATGCAAGCTTTTGCCCATTCTCTGACTTGCTTTTTAATATCTGACCAGACATATTTTTCAATCATCAGTTTAACTGTAGATTTAATACCAGGGTGAGCTAAGCCATGAATTAGTTGGAATATTTGAAACCTGAATTTTTGTGGAATGTAAGGCCTAATTTTTTGTGTTGAGATGTCACACCAAAGTTTTTTCCCAGATGGCAATGTCGAAGGTTTAAATTTTAAAGAATTGTTGTGCAATAATATTTGCAACTCTTCGTCAGTAGTTTGCTCTTCTGCAATTTCCTCAAAGTTGATTTCGGAAATTGAATGAATTCTGGATAAGGCATCTGCAACAACATTATCTTTTACCCAATACATGTTGAATGTTACAACTAAATTCTGAAATGCATTGAAGTTGTCGTTGTTGTCTTGGTGATGCTTTTTCATTTTTTTGCTTAAATGCAAAAAGTTAGAGGCTTGTGGTCAGTATATATAACAAAATCATTCCCTTCCAGCAGGTGTTTGAAATGTTTCACTGAAAGGTATATTCCCAATAGTTCTCGGTCATAGGTACTATACCTTGTTTGTGTTTCATTTAGCTTCTTTGAGTAAAAGCTATTGGTTTCCAACGCTCGTTTTCTAATTGCTGGAGTACTGCGCCCACAGCAAAATCTGATGCATCTGTGCAAAGTGATAGGGGTAGTCCAGATCTTGGAAATGATAAAAGAGCAGCTTCGGCAAGGTCAGTTTTGCATTTTTCGAAGCTTCTCCTGGTGTCATCAGTCCAATGCACTTTTCTGCGGTCTTTCTTTTTCGCTCCTTTTAACAGTTCATGTAGAGGTGCTTGGGTCTTAGCAGCATCCTTTAGGTATCTTCGGTAAAATTTATCATGCCCAGAAACGTTCGCAGGTCATGAATAGTTTCTGGTAGTTTGTAGTTGAAGATAGCTTGAACTTTTCTGGCAATGGCCGAGAACCTTCTGCAGTGATCAGAAATCCCAAATATTCAACTTGGGCAGCTCCCATCACTGATTTGGAGACATTTATTCGAAGTCCATATTGCTGGAATCTTTCAAATACCATTTTTAGGTGTTCAGTGTTCCTCTTCAGTAGATGAGGCAACAAGTACATCATCAAGATACGGAAAACAAAGTCGAGTCCATACAGTACTTCAGTAATGAAACGTTGGAAGGTTGAAGGAGCATTCCTCAGTCCAAAACTCATAGTATTGAACTCGTACAAGCCAAATGGGGTGGTGATGGCAGTTTTTTCTTTGTCTTCCTCAGCAATTGGTATCTGATAATAAGCCTTTACTAGATCTATCTTGGAAAATATTTTTTTATCCTTCAGGATGTGATTAAAGTCCTCAATTCTAGGAATTGGATATCGATCTGGTATTGTCTGTGCGTTGAGTCGCCTGTAATCGCCACATGGTCTTAATGTGCCATCCTTTTTATTTACTAAATGCAATGGACTTGCCCATTGAGATTTTGAGGGTCTAATAATGTCGTTGTCCAGCATAAATTGGAATTCTTGCTTCGCCAGCTTCAACTTATCAGGGGCTAGTTGTCTTGCCTTCGAATAAACCGGTTGGCCAGTTGTTAGGATGTGGTGCTTTACTTCATGTTTAACAACTCTGTTAACCAAGTTTGGCTTGGTTAAATCAGGATACAACTTAAGCAGGTTGAAATATTTGGAGGCTCTATTGACTGTGCTGAGATCATTATTTTCTTGGATGGTAGCAACTTCTCCTTTAATTGAAAGATTTGTTACTCCATCGATTAATTTCCTGTTGTGCAGATCTATCAGCAACTGGAATTTTTGAAGGAAATCAGCACCTATGATTCCTCGCTCAACTTTGGCAATAATAAACGGCCACTGAAATGGGCGTCTTAGGCCTAGGTCCAGCGTGAGAATTTTTTAGACCATATGTTGGAATTTCAGTGCCATTAGCAGCATACAGTTTATATTGAGAGGCTTGGCACTCACCTTTCGTTTTTGTCCAAGGGAGGATCGAGACGTCTGCTCCACTATCCACAAGGAATTGACATCCGGTTTCTCTGTCCTTGACAAATAACCGGAATTTGCGGCCTAAAATATCGGCAGCAGGACTCGCCGCGGCGTCTACTGATGGTATTCGTTTCCCGGCTCATTGAAACTGCACGGCTGTACGCATTTACCAGGGAGGCACTTCTTCCCGAATCGGAAATGGTAGAAGCAATATCGTCCCTGAGGATTGTAGCGGCGCCTTGATTTGCTGCGACTTCTACTCCTCTGATGGTGATGAGGGCTTGAGCTCCGAACTTTTCGTTGTAGCTTCAAAGAGGCAAGTTGTTCTTCCAGACTTACTAATTTAGAGAGGAGTTCATCCACTCTTAGGGAATTTTTCTGAACCACTGCAGCATCAATTGTTCTTAGCGCCATCTCCACGATCTTGTTAGCCAATGCGCTAATTTGTCATTTTCCAGTAAAAAAAAAAAAAAAAAAATCCAGGGTCACCAGTTATTAGGTGCTTGCTTCATAGCACTCTAAATAATACTCAAGTGTGTTGAGTTTTCATTTAATTCAAACATTAAACTTTATCAAAATCTACTGGAATTTTATTCTGCGTGCTCATTCAAAGGCGGCAAAGATAGATCTACACGTTGTACAGAAAATGCCACGTTTTTAGTATTTTACACAGTTATGCTGCAGTTAAGCATAATACAATCGATACGACTACATGAGTAAAGAAAAATATAAAAACAGAAATATAAATTATGAAAACCATTTTAAAAATTAACAGAATTTAAATGCATTTATATAAAATAAGTTTAACAATTATTATTTAAGTTTAACATTTATTTGAATAGAATTAATTTCTATCTTGCCCATATCCGTTTAGCGAATTCGAAAAACAGTTGACAGGTGCAGCCATCTAGCGAGAGAAAATCTCTACAAAAACTGTCCTTTACACACCTGTAATGAAGAAGATAAAAAAATTTATCGACATATGAACAGATTCGATGCTAAAATTTAAATTTAAGCTAGAAGACCTATATCTTAGGTTACCAATTCATGTCATATACGCAGAATTTCTCACACAGCTATGAACATTTTCATGCCATTCACAAAAATGTATTTAGAAAGTGAAAAATATTTTTAACGCGATAGGCAACAAAAACAAAATACAAAAACGAATTGAACACGGAATATGAAATGCTACTGCAGATAATTTCAAAAAGCTTATACGTCGATAGTTTGTGTAAAAAATTGTGAACACATATCTCAGTTACTAAGTATAATGCATGCGTAAGTGACATTTGGATCACAAATTTATATTATCAATGAGTAAATAACATTAAAATTACATCATAAAATTTTTTAATAAAAAATATATTTTTTTAAATTGTCTTTACATATAATATCAAATATATATATATATATGTTTATCTATATACTTTAAATATTATTTTAAGATATATTTCCTTCAGTGAGGAAGGGGATTCCTCGAAAACATGTTACAGTTCTAGGGATTCCAAGAGTTGAAAAAGTTTGACGATTGACCAATGTCCAGAAATGAGAAGTCTTTCATGGTCAAGATTCACTCTGCTGCTTTAACCCCCCCCCGAAAAAGAAAAAAAAAGAGCTAACATTTATTTTACCAGTTTTACGACTGTCACCCTCCCTTAGCCCCCCGCGTGTTCCCTTTCGCTGAAGGGGAGATTTTCATTGAAAAGGTTACCCGAGAGAGAAATTTATTGCCCATCTTGGGAGTCTTGAGACAAATATTTGTGCCAAAAATTTCGCAATAGCCAACGCCATCTAGATGTCATGTAAGGTGTTAAACTAATGGCCCGCCATCACCTTCGGCCACTTGCTGTTGACCGTTGTATGTTTTAGCTCTTTTACTACACATCCATCTACGATTTAACGTATGTTGAGTCAAATACCCCAAATTTATAACAATCTTAAGACTATTATTAGCAAATGTGAAAATTAATTTTCACATGAAGCCTTTGTGTGAAAAATTAATTAAAATTTTCAACAATTATAAGGCTGAAAGATCTCTTAGGAGAAAATAATTAAAATTGAATGTTGAAAAATAGACAGTTGTTCAAATAAGTATAAAGCTTCAACTTTTTTATCAGCAAGAATGTGTGCAATTGGGTTTTACAGTAAAAAACTTGAGAGAAGGTATTTTCAGAAAATCACACATATCCTAACCAAGCAAAATCTTTATATAAGTAAAAAACATCTTTTTATTCCATACAACTTCCCTAAAAAGTAAAACTGTGCATATTTCACATGCTTGACACTTTTCTTGAATGGGATGCATACACAAATATTATAATTTATAAAACCAATTAAATAACACACACAAGCGCCATATATGTAAAAGAGATATCCTTAACAGACGTTATTGTTTTTTTCTAGACATATATATAAGTAAATGTATATTTTAAGAACCAATTTCAGAGAAATTCTTTTAAATTACATGACATTACAAACATAAAGCTTTTCCTTGGTATACATACATGAATGTTTCTTTAAGGAACAATTTACGGAGAAAGCCTTATTGCATATTTCACAAACATGAGGCTTTTCCTTTGTATGAACATGCAAATGTACTTTTAAATTGCCTTTTGTAGAGAAAGCCTTGTTTCATATTTCACAAACATTATGCTTTTCATTGGTATGAGTACGTAAATGTATATTTAAATCACCCCTTCGTGAGAAAGCCTTGTTGCATATTTCACAAACATAAGGCTTTTCCTTGGTATGAATACATAAATGCATCTTTAATGAACCACTTTGAGAGAAAGCCTTGTTGCATATTTCGCAAACATGAGGCTTTTCCTTTGTATGAATACGTAAATGTTTCTTTAAGGAACTACTTACAGAGAAACCCTTGTTGCATATTTCACAAACATAAGGCTTTTCCTTGGTATGAATACGTAAATGTATATTTAATTCACCCCTTCGTGAGAAAGCCTTGTTGCATATTTCACAAACATAAGGCTTTTCCTTGGTATGAATACGTAAATGAATCTTTAATGAACTACTTTCCGAGAAACCCTTGTTGCATATTTCACAAACATGAGGCTTTTCCTTGGTATGAATACGTAAATGATTCTTTAATGAACCACTATGTGAGAAAGCCTTGTTGCATATTTCACAAACATAAGGCTTTTCCTTGGTATGAATAAGTAAATGACTCTTTACATGATGGCTTCGAGAGAAAGCCTTGTTGCATATTTCACAAACATGAGGCTTTTCCTTGGTATGAATACGTAAATGTATCTTTAATGAACTACTTTCAGAGAAACCTTTGTTGCATATTTCACAAACATAAGGCTTTTCCTTGGTATGAGTACGTAAGTGCACTGTCAAATGATTACTACGAGAGAATGCCTTGTTGCAAATTTCACAAACATGAGGCTTTTCCTTGGTGTGCATACATGAATGTTTTTTTAAGGAACAACTTACAGAGAAAGCCTCATAGCATATTTCACAAACATGAGGCTTTTCCTTCGTATGAACACGTAAATGTACTTCTAAATTACCTGTTGTAGAGAAAGCCTTGTTGTATATTTCACAAACATTAGACTTTTCCTTTGTATGAATACGTAAATGTCTCTTTACATGATGGCTTCGAGAGAAAGCCTTGTTGCATATTTCACAAACATGAAGCCTTTCCTTGGTATGAATAAGTAAATGACTCTTTACATGATGGCTTCGAGAGAAAGCCTTGTTGCATATTTCACAAACATGAGGCTTTTCCTTGGTATGAATACGTAAATGACTCTTTAAGGAACTACTTACAGAGAAACCTTTGTTGCATATTTCACAAACATCAGGCTTTTCCTTGGTATGAATACGTAAATGATTCATTAAGGAACTACTTACAGAGAAACCTTTGTTGCATATTTCACAAACAAGAGGCTTTTCTTTGGTATGAATACGTAAATGTGAATCCAAATGACCACTGTGATTGAAATCTTTGTTGTATATTTGACAAACTTTAGGCTTTTCATTGGGCAGATTACTCAAGTGATGTTTTAAGGTATCATTAAAAGAAGTAGCCATCTTGCTAATTTATAAAATTGGAAATCTCAGGTGAAATCAAATAAATCGTTATTCAAAAAATTTTAAGTGACGTAAAGAGGGTGCATTCTTTTTGTGTGGATAGCTGTTTATAATTATATAATTTTTTATGAGTCGAATGCAATGCGGAAATCTAGTTGTATTCTAAATTAATGCTATAAAATTAAATTCAACTGAATATTGCATTTTTAAATTAAACAAGCTATCAAACTATTTTCAGTTCAGTTTGCTGAAAATATTTTAAAATGTATTCCAATTCTTGCAAAATAGCAGGAATGGGGAAATTTTGAATAAAATTTACATTTTCGACTTCAAATTAAATAAAACCTGAAAGGATTTCCTTAGCGTAAAACTCAGAAAGAGGACAGGGAAGTAACTACCCTTCAAAAAAGCAATACTCTTGGTAATGAGCCACTGTTTTAAACAAATGTGTTTAGAATGCAGTCGAAGATGTTTGAAACTGTACAGAAATCTTTTTGCCAATTAGACATCTAAAGAGCTTACATGGCTTTTTAAACTTGAAATATTTCCTTCAAAATTCACATGCCTAAACTGCTTTTTTATGAGAGACTCTACACAAAATTGTTTGGGAGTCAGCATGATTCAAATGAAAATATATTGACAATTTTTATGCAGAATGTTTTCAATATTTTTTTCTTCTATAGCTAATGATGTACTGTTTATCTCAGAGAAAATAGTAGTTTGAAATCAAAAAAATATAACATCCTAAGAGTCTTTTTAATTTGCACTTAAGAACCTTCCACGTTAAATGTAGAAAACCTTGCTGAAACACTCTATATTTCCGTAATTAATCTTCTTTTCTCTAAAACTTTTATAATTTCTCTCAAAGACATCTTGAGACTTTTCTACACATCTTATTTTCTTCCTTGTGTCGGTTTGATTCAGGAATTATACACTTGTCAAAATTCTACTATTCCTCTATAAAAAAAAAATAGACATCAGTATCAGTATTGAAATTATTAAAAAACAGTGAAACTAGAATTTATAGTTAAACAAAATAACATCACAGTTTCCAATCTTCAGAGAAACAATATCTCTATCGACATTCTTTTCTGTGCTATGGTATACAATTCGAAACAAACATTATTTTAAATTTTCCAATGCAAATACTTACTTAAAAATTTCACGAGAACAATATTCTATGCACAGATTTTACAGTACACCATGCTACATTAGAGACTCAAATAATTTCCTTTTGCATGATTATTTCATTTACCCTGTCTTTTTTAAAGAAAGAAACAACCAACTCCCGTTTTCAAAACTGTATTTTGTTTTACCTAAACTTGACAGGATTAGATAAGACAGAAAATGTACTAATCTGCTTGAAGAATAGTTCCATCTTGTTTTGAAATTTAAAACCAGGGAATGTATAGCAATTTGTAAAAAGTGCCATACTTTATAAATACTGTAATTTTAAAAATATTTCCTAGTTATAATCACATAGTAAAAAAATGGTATTTTTTTTTATAAAAGTGACAAAATTGTTATTTTTTTATCAGTGATAAATTAGTCAAAACAAAAATTAAATTCAAATTTGGATGCATACCTGATTTGAGGTAACCTTTCAGGCAATCTTGCTATGCCCATTATAAACTTTTCACTTTGCAACTCCGTTTTTGTTCAAAATTACAATTCTGATAACAAATGCTATTTTCTTCGCTTTTGTTTGACATAATAAACATGGCCGAAAAAGAACTTTCGACGACTATACGGTATATCCCAGCAATGTAAACAAAATCAATTGGAAGTGGAGGCCAGTGAAATGTGTTGAATTTTTATTATCAACTTGAAGAAGAAAACCCTCAATAATCTATAAATCAATTCACTGAAAAAGTGTCAACTTAAGTTTAGTTTCTAAAAGAACAGTTTTCCGTTTGCAAAAACAAAAGATAGCACATGGGATTCTCCCATAAAAAAAATGTAGTGATCCTTGAAAGTTAACTATATTATGAAAAGGAAATGACATGGGCATTGTTAAACATATATGTGGAAAACTTCCGACCATTAAAATTAACTGATGAAAATTCAATTCTCCTTTAAAAAAATCCAACTTTTAATTGAATTTCCTGAAATAAATATAAAGCTGAATTCTAAATTAAAAAACAACAGTTTTTTAAATAATAGTACTTTTATATGAAATTTATGCTTATTTTTCTCAATATATCTTATTTAAATTTTACATTCATAGTCAAGAGCAATTTTTTAATTAAAAAGGGCAAAGCTTAAGGTTACTACAATGTGTTTAAATTTTAAAAAATATATAAGTATTTTTTTCAGGTAATCAATAAGTTTTTAAGAGTTAAAATGAATTTTGTTACTGATTATTGTTCTTATGAATCTCTCTCTTATATTCCTTAATTCCTGCTAGAGTACATCTTAAGATAATATATAAGCGATACTTACATGTGTAACAATATAAATAATCAGTAAAGCACGCTTTAAAAAAAACACTTTAAGACGAAATAAAACAATGATCCTGACAAACGACTACATATTTTCATGTATTTTTACAAAACAAAAAAAAAAAAAAAAAATTGCTTTACGAGAAGATTTCCCTTCAGAGAATAAATAAACTATGGAAAACACCAGCCACGCAAGTGAGATTTAAGAGGGGTGTGAAATGAAGGAGAGGTGGTTTCATGCTTTGTAGAAAGAAAGCTAACTTTGGCTTTGAAATACCCTCGGAACAACCTGTGACATGAGCTCAAAGTTTGTATCTAAACTTTCATCCTCCACCACCACAAACAACACAGAGAGAAAAATCTTACTCTCCAGTGGCATAATGCAAACCTCAGGATTCAGGGGGGCAGAAAAGCTTGCCTTTGCAGGGAAGAGAGCCCTAATATTCCGTTACCCCACTGTATCTCTCATTTGTTGGCTTTGGAATTCGGTAACAAGTGCATCGTAGTGAAAGTAAAAATCAGTTAATTTGTTTCACATCTTTTTTCCCTCTGTAAGACACACACGCGTCTTACAGAGGGGGAAATGGAATCAATT